>JAABKK020057601.1:0-10545 GCA_011634745.2 Catotricha subobsoleta
GGTTGTCAGTCAATTTTAAATATAATACAGAAAGTATTATACAATATTTGTTCAAACAACGCTTGTGAAAACGACTCCATTTGTATTACGCAGATCAAAAACTTCTGAAAAAAACGGATTGAGAGCTTTAGTAATCGTTTGTTCTGCTTTTCTTAACAGATAGTTTAGTTATTCAAATAAAATTCATATTTTCTGTATTATATTTAAATATTCAAAAATAAAGCAGCACTATTGCTCATTTAAATAACAAAACCTTTTCGATTATTAATGTAAAACTTTGTCGCAATAGCCTGTTTCATTTCGAACTGTTCACCATTTTTAATAAATTATATTTAATATTGATTGATAGCATGATAGCCTGTTTTTTTTATATATTTATTTTCACATTCTTAAAATAAATAATTCACTTATTATAGTTTTTTTTAATGCTAGCTGTAATATCTGTCATCTTTGACGCCCACATACTAATAGATTTTTCGTTTTTTTTTCATTAATTTGTAATCATTTTGATTCAAAAATATTTAAACTTTTAATTGTTATGCGTTTTGTTTCTATTTGTACATTATAATTAAGCAATTTTCTACGAACAATAATACTAATTATTACACACTTTAATTATTTTAAACAATATTATAAAAACATCTGGCTCGTTATCATTTGTTTTGCAATGATAAATATTATTTTTACACAACTCAGACTATAAGCTGACTATTACCCCTGATGATGCTTATATATAGTGAGGTATTTTATCAAGACTTGAGAGTATATTATAGCCTCGCTAATCAATCAATTAATATAACTATGATAACACTCTCACAGTCTCACGTGAACATAGATTTAAGTACATACATTGATAACGTTTTAGAAAATTCAGATTTATAAGCATAACTTTACTGCTGAAAGTATTATTCAAATAACATAATATATATGAAGTAATTTTGCAATGCTTAAAAACTTAAAATAATATGCAAATATAGTTTAGAAAATCAAAATATGCCATAATGGAATAATAATTATTATAGCAAATACTTTAGGGATATACCATACATTTTAAATAGAAATAGTACGAAAATGGAAAATTAAAGATCAAAATAAGATAGAAATACGCCATATATCATATAAATGACAATTTCTGAGATACATTTGACGTTACTCTGACATATTTGTTTTCCATGTCGTAATTTAACAATTATTATTTAATATTAAATTATTTTCGCTAACGTATTTCATAGTTGTGTATATTTATCAAATCTACCAAATGGCCGTTGGCCAGTTGATTCTAAATAGATTTATAGTCCTACCACGAAGGCAATGATTATTGTGATTGGGTATAATATCATTCAGTATGTGGAAATGTATGAACAAAATAATAAGGAATAGAATATATAACTTGTAGAAAAGATAATGACAAATATATATGTGTAGATAAATAGGTTTATTTTTTTTTTATAATTTTAGTGATGAACTAGAAATATCTCTTGGTGACGCCGATGAGCATAAAAATGAAGGCAATTATTAAATATTTTTATATTATTTTATTTTTATATTTATTTATTCTCTGCTGGCTAACAATTGTGATTAATATGTCCGTATGAATATGAAACTAGGAGGGGATAATGAGAATATTAATTAATCGTACTTTATAAAATAAAGGCAGGTACTTGAAGCGAATAAATATCCGCACAAAGCTACTATTGCAGTACATATCAAATTTAGTTTGTAAACATTTTCAAAATTATCCTTTCAAATTAATGTTATTTGTAAGTACGTATTTTATTCAAAAAAAATATTTCATATCAAGCAAAATCGTCGAAATCACAAAAAATATTGAATGCATAAAATGTTTATTTTTAAATTCACATTTCTTGCATAAATAAAACAACATTTTTTTTCTGTAATTTAATAAATAAATAAATAATTTTTATTTTTATAAGTACAATTCAGCGGTGAATTGGCGAATTTTAATGAAGTATTATTTATTTTGGTCGTTTGTTTTATTAATAATTTATTCAATTATGTCTCATTTTAATTTTAATTTTATATTTTAGATGACAGGAAGTAGTTCTGCAAGTTTCTTTATTTCAAATTATCTTCATGATTGTCTTCTTTCTGGTCTTTTGTAAATGATAAAAATACTTGTTCTAATGACGTTTGTTTAATCGAATAATCTTCAATGTATTGATTATTTTTTGCAGTCTCCATTAATCCAAACATAGTTGACCATTTTAATTCATCCAATTGTGGTACATAATAAGTTAAAAAATCTTGATACTCTTCTCTGTTTCGTATGATTTGCAATAATGAAAAAAAAAACAATAAAGAAATGAAGAACATAGTATTTTCTTATTTAATTTAGCTTCTAGAAATATGGGAACACTTACTTTAGCACAGCTCCAGGAAAATTTTCTGAAATATATGCTTTGATTTTCGATAAATTTACTTCTGTTTCGGTTGGCGCTTGTTTTAAGTCACGACTGAAAAATAGGAAATATTTATTAATGTAAATGAACTTCTATACAGTTGCATATGTGCAGAGAACGTTCCTTCGAATTTTCTCATGTTAGAATTTTACGAGACTATGTTATCGCATATATATTGATCAGTGAGGAATTAACTTAATAATAGAAGGATACCACAAAAAAAGTGCAACAAACAATTACAAGAGCAAGAAAACACAACTTTTCAAAATAAAGATTGCAAAAAAATAATTACAAACAAAAAAATTTGTTTTTTAAAAAAAATATTTTCGTATTACATATAACAATGTTTTTTTTAAAAGGTTTTTGCTTATGCCAGGGCTCCCAACAGAATTAATTCGTCTCTGGAATAGGTCAAATAATTTATTTTGCATTTATTGAGCCTTAAAGGTTCTAATTTTCCTTAAAATAACTATTCCTACTAACCAAAAAAAAAAAATATTGAAGCAGATATTTATTTAAATTAACTGAAAGAAATGTGAAATCATATTTTAAAGTATTTCTTGGGATAAACAATCAAACCTTGCAGGAGGTTACACAGCAATTCTATCAATAAATTAAACTCTTACCTCGATCATATAATATTTCATAAATAGAATTATTTTGGAGAGCAACTTGATAGAATCAAACACTTAATTATTTTCGAAAAAAAGAATTTAAAAATAACTGAAATAAATAAAAACATAAACACCCCACTGCCTAATCTAAATAAATGTGTAAATTTTTTAAAACATTCCAATGGAACTGTTACTAAATACCTCCCGAAACAAAATGAAATACTGAAAATTGTGGATAAAATTTACTTACTCAACTTCATTGTGATTGTTAACTTTAACACTGAGCACATATCCCGTAGAAAATTTATTTTTTAAATGCTGTGTTGAACCGAGGCACTTAAATTTACCATTGACCATAATTGCTAATCGTGTACAAAGTGCTTCACATTCTTCCATACTGTGTGATGTTAAAACAATTGACTTTCCAGAATTTCTAGCTTTAGACACCACATTCCAGACATTACGTTTTGCACCGGGATCCATTCCTGTTGTCGGCTCGTCTAAATAAACTACTGCCGAATCACCAATCAGCGCAATTGCCGTACTTAATTTCCTTTTATTTCCGCCACTATATTCGCTAATCTTTTTATCAATGTGCTCCATAAAATTCAAATCGTTTGCTAAGCCAGTGGACACTGCTTTAATTTGATTATTTGAAACTCCGCGCAATAAACAAAATATTTCTAATGTTTCGCGTCCAGTGAAATCTTCAATAAGAGCATCGAATTGAGGGCAATAACCAATCGTCTGATATACTTTATTCATATTATTTCTAATATCAATACCACGTACATACGCATGACCCTCAGAAATTCGTATATCTCCAGTTAACATTTTGAATGTTGTTGTTTTACCAGCGCCATTAACCCCAAGTAATCCAAAACATTCTGAACTGGAAACAAATGCAGTTATTACAAAGATAATATAAAAACAATTAAATACAATTAAATAACACACAAAATATAAAAATATGTAATTAGAATTTAATATTTACTGCGGAATAGCAAGCGAAATTTGGTTTACTGCCAAGACTTTTCCATAATATTTAGAAACTTGTTTCATAACTAAATTGTTTGATTCTACGTCAAATTTATTCATTTCGTTAACACGTTGCTTCTCATTATAAACATCCTCATCTTTAAATTCCTCTTCATGCTCTGATGGTAATGATGGGCGAAATACATTGAGAATTTTATAAACAACACCATGTAAGATGCGATACTCAATAATGAATAGAATTATGAAGCATCCTACGCCCGTCGATGTCATATAAGCTAAATGACGACCAATACCTGGTTCTTCCCAGGCAAAGAAACTTGTATCTATAAATTTTCGAACGGAAGTAATAAAGGATGAAATGAATTCAGTTAACTTTAAAATATATATTTTCTAATTGCACTCACCACACTCATCTGATTCAGGATTATCATATCTACACTCTCTTTCCTGAGACATCATAGCATTTAAATTGAATATACTTGACATCAATGAATAGTTTGGAGAAATCATTAAAATCCATTTTAACAAATAATCATCTTCCCCATGATATATAATCGATACCACAGTAAAACAAGCAAGTCCTGTAAAAGGTGAAATAAACACATAACGATGCACCAATAGTTATTTTCCAATTTTTTCAATTTTTTATTCATAAGTTACCTGTAAAAAGGTTGAATAATGTCATTCGAGAGAAACCAGTTGATGGCACCGTAAATAGCATTGAAGCAATAAAAGTTAATGGTAACGTTGCCCAACCAAAAAATAATAAAAGCACAAATACGCGTCCTAGTTCATCTGGCTTCGACCATCCTTCGTCTTGAGATATTGCCAATGATATAATAAAGAATGCTGCTGTTATTACATAACTCGCAAAATCCCATAAGAATGATGAAATCCAGAATATAATAATATTTACGCCACTCACAAATTGCAATAGCTTTGCTTTGCATTCTCTTTCCTGAAAATTAATTTTAATATTTATTAATATTAAGCACCTACTCTAAGGAAATTGTGAGTTTTAAGTTCATGCATTGAATCATATTGCGAATTACATAAATTTGGATTGTGACTTCCGAAATTTTAATATAATTCGAACAGTGATTCAGCTAAAGATCGAAATTGGAGATTTATCAAAAACTAAAACGTGTTACTCACTTTTATGTAAAACATGATATAAAATGCAGTAATATAACTTATCGATAATCCAATTTTGAATAACACAAGAATACCAAGTGTGATGGGATCTAATTTTGTTTGTTCTCTAAATTCTATTGGAAAGTCAAAGACCTGAATGCTATGTTTAACGCCTAAGATTGCCCGAACGATCGCATTATGTAAAAGGTTTATAGACAACGGTGCCGCATGAAAAGGTTCATCATTATACCATGCAATAATGGTATCATTTTCGAATCTTCCGACTGTTGCTGCTGCCAAATGTTGTGAAATTGAACGATCTGAATATGTTTTTGATGAGTTCAGAATATAGTTCTCAACGCTGTCAGTTATTGATATTAAACTTGATTCTGTAGATTGGTGTTCAAAATAATTTTTATACTCAGTAATGATTCTAGAAAGGAATATGGTTTTTATATATTAATGCTCATTTCAATATAATAATTAACATATGATTTACATATATTTTCTCATTGTATTCAATTATTCATACTTAGCTGACAGGCTATCTGGAGCAACATTTGAATTTTCCTCCAAAATAGTAAACGTTTTCCTATATGTATTTAATGAGATTTCTAACCGCGATACTTTAATTTCCTCTTGTGATGACGATGTCATACCAAAAATCGTTGCAGCTATAATAAAGCTAAATGGAATTAAATTTTGAAGTAAGAATATCCACCAATTTCGCAAAGAATAAATCAGCTTCTTCTTAAACATTGCATAACATTGATTTCGCTGCAAACTATATCCCTTCAAAAGTTTAACGTTATCATCAGCAAAACCTACTGAAAAATAATTAAAGATGTTAGATGTAGATGTAGGAATAACAAATGAAGATGACTGCGAATTTGACTCGACTTTTTATTAGCAATGCTCTCGCAGTACAGTATATATAAATAAACGAACATCTCTTAAATATTTGAAAAACCTATATAAGTCGAGTCAGCCCACATTGGTGTGTATAATAAAAGTTTAGCTAAGAAAAACTTGGGCATCACAAAGTTCATATGAAGCAATAAAACTAAGAATAGAAATATAATAATGAACATATACTTACTTCTTATTTCTGTATCAAATGCGTTATGGCCATTGGCACGAGATTCAGTGTTAATGCCGTTTCCATTATTCGATATATTTTCAACAACTGTTGAACCAGTGCCAAATTTAAAGAAAACTTCTTCTAAAGTTGTCAACGATACACCATAACTGGTTAATCCTAAACTATCACTACTGTCTTCCAAATCACAAAGCATATCTTGAAAAACTGATACTCGATCATCATGCAATTGATACGACAATTCAGTACCTATGTCACTTTCTACTTGAATATCGGGAACGTATTTTCTTAACAATTCAGTTATAGCACTAGTCTTGCAATGAATACTCTTAACACAAATTAAATGATATCCAGTTCCAAATCGCTTCTTCAAGAAAAATGATGAGCCAACGCATTTCAATTGACCATCAGCCATAATAGCAATGCGGTCACCCAAAACATCTGCTTCATCCATGAAATGCGTTGATAATAGAATAGTTCGACCTTTCTTTTCAGATTTTAACAAATTCCAAAGTGCACGACGTGCGGATGGATCCATACCACTAGATGGTTCGTCACATAGAACAACCTTAGATCGACCACACAATGCAATACAAACCGATAGTTTCCGTTTCATGCCTCCAGATAACGTCCGTGACTCTGCATTCATTTTTGATTCTAGTTCTAGTATTTTAACATACTTGTTAACTTCTTCTTCAACAGCCACCGAGTCAAGTCCTTTTAATCGACTGAAAAATACAATATGTTCTCGAACTGTTAATTCATCAAATAAAATATTGTGTTGAGGACAGATTCCAATAGATTCTCTCGCACCGCGAATATTTGTTCGGATGTCACAGCCATTGATTAAAGCTGTTCCGGATGTAGGCGGAAACATTCCTGTCAACATAGACATTGCGGTTGTTTTTCCAGCCCCATTATGTCCCAAAAGCACAGTAATTTGATCATCAAACATATTAATTGTTAGATCTTGTACGGCAACTTTTTTATTTGAATAAACTTTTCGCAATCCTTTGACTTGAATACCAGCTTGATATCCTTGTGGATCAGCTTCAAAATTTAGTTTATGTTCTATGTTCTGATCATCTTCAATTTTTTTATATTTGCTGTCGTTAAACCAAAATTGTTTTGTAAATGGAAAATACCATCGTTCTGGCATACCGTAACTTCCAGGAAACACTTTTTCAATATACAAAGCGAGCAATAAATATATTACGGAGCTAATTAGTAACAAAATGATTATCATTCCAACAGTAAAATTATCATTAATTGTAACAGGACGCCACATATTTGACCATTGTAATCCTTCATTGGTGTCTTCTAATCGCAAAATTAACTTAAATCCATATGCCATTGCTGAATTTGAAAACAAACTGACCAATATTTTCTTTGCTAATGTTAATTGTATATAACTTTCTTGTGTAAGTGAAAAGGGTATATACAAAATAAACCAAAAAAGTGTAGCGACTGCGGCCGCTGTATTTACACGCGAAAAGAATACGCTCATCATGAAACAATACATTGTTGTTGCTATACAATATGCAAATAAAAACGCCCACAAACATGACCAACTGGAATATGTTAGAACGCTTGCGTCCATACCTGAATGCCAGGAAACCTAACAGAAATTATTGACTCAATATTTTAATATTTTAATATACTTCTTATTGGTTGTAACAATTACCTTCCACAATATTAGTATTAAAGTTGATGAAACTGAAAAAAATATCATTGACTTTATAAACCATCCAGTCCAATGCAACCAATTTGCTAATCCCATAATTTTCATGGCTTCCTTCAATTGTTTTTCTTTTTCCATAGCTATAAATTTTACGATGTTTATACAAGGATAAGTAAAGCTCATCATTATTAAAAGAGGAATTAATGATGCTGATTCGAGCACTTCCATTAAAGGATCGGATGTATGTGGTGGATCCGGAAAGCGCTAAATTTATTATTAGTAAATGTAGTCATAGTTTATAGATCTTTAGTTTTGATATATTTAATTGTAGAAAGGCTGTATGTAACTTACTTCCATTAAAATTTCCGGTATGTCCACACTACTCTTTGTTTTAACGTAGGCTGCAGCAAAGGCGCTTTGTATAGCTAAGAATATTTCTCGAGTAGCTGGTGACAGTTGACCGGTTCTACTATTCATAGATCGTAGAGAGTATATTAAATTATCCGGTAATTCAGTTATGTTCTAAAGTTAAAATTATTAAAGTAAATGTATTATATTAAATTAATTTAACAAGATTTTATTGCATTGTTTATTACCGGAGAGTGATCAAATTGGAGACCAGCGTACATGTATGGATTATCTACTGCCGTTTCTAATTCAGAAGCATTCGACACACCAATATAGGTACGAAATGATAGTTCTTTTGCAACAGTTCCAACTATTTGGTCCAATAAATCATTTTGCGGTGCATATACCAATGTCACGTAACTGTTTTTTTTTTTTTTTTTGTAATTACGTTGGTTGATATAGTTAGAAATCAGAGAAAATTGATTAATTAATTATAATTATAATTATTATTATGAATGTAAATGCTACTTAAATTATAAGTAAAAAAAAAACTAAAGTAATATATGTATGTCATATATACTAAACATATATATAATTATTATTTATGACTTTTAAATTTTACAATTTTACAATATAACAAAATACGTGTACCATTTTACTTTCTATGTATTGTATATAGTATCATATGCAATATTTAACATATTTAATATTTACTTAATTATAATTTCCAAGAAATTGTTTAAGGGAAAATAAAATGTGAAAGAATTATAAACAAAAATGATTCCAAATTGTTGATAATAAACTTAATAAGGCTGTTATGTACCCAACCTAGAATGAACAATGTACATTGAACGTATACGGATATTATAATAAAATACGACCTTAATATAATTTATTATTATTACAGTTTGGCGAACAAATCGTCTTGAGACATCCATGTTGGGGCAAGTTGGGGAAATAAAAATATCACATAAACAAAATAAAGCATTTCAGCATTTATTTTTTAAAAATTAATAATTCCCTTTTCCCCTTGCAAACCATTCCACCGTTACGGTTTATTTGAATTCTGAAATTAATCCCAATTAACTACTAAAAATTGTTTTAAAACCACATCATTACGTTATCATATCTTGTTCTATTTAGTTCTATTAAAGATTTTTCATGCATATTTAATTGCGGCATCGTCAATGAAAATTTAGTGCTTTGTAATTATTTATTAAAGTTAAGCGAAAGTTAAATTCTTTTTTCAATGTTGGCTTTATGCTTTATTCCTAATGCTTTTTTTAATTTAAGCTTTTTTCACTTGCTTATATCTGTAATATAAAATAAATGTTTGCATCACTGTGATATTAAAACATTTCATTTATAATGCTATTAATAAAATTAGCAATAATTAATTTGATATTTAATATTGGCTGTCTATTTGATGAATGCGATATTTTTTTCGATATAATAAATATAAATAAATATTTTTTACCTTAAGTTCATTTGAGGACTAACTGTCGAATAGAATGTTGAATTCTCGAAAACTTTCGGTCGGATTACTCCTCGTAGAAATATTAATAAAGTAGCAATTAAAACTGGTATTAAAATTTCGAATACTGTTTGAATTTTATGGCGCCATTGCAACAAAAAGTTTTTCCACATTAATAATCGAAACTTATCCCAATTAGATGTTTTCGAAAGTTTTTCTGATTCCATTTTTATTTCGATGAAATTATGTTAATCCAATAATTGTGATTAATTTTTGATTGAATTTGATGTAAATATGCTGCACTTCTTTTCACAATCTGTTTAGTAAAATAAATTTGATACATATTACATTAGTTTTAGAATGCTGTATTTAAATAATACCAGTATGCAGTATAAGACAAAGTACATTTACAGTTCCAGTTTAATTATCTGTTCAACACAAGACTATTCCAATCTAAGTTTCTTTACTTGTGTTGTTTATTTTTAATTAATAACTTAAATATATAGTTTGGATGACTCGATATCATTATTGTTTTTTTATTTTTATTACATGTAATTATTGGGAAATTTATTAAAGTTAAAAAAAAAATAATAATAAAAAAGTAAAATATGAGAACAATAGTAGATTTTTTTCAGGACTGAGTGGACGGATTTTGATGATTCACCCACTGTTAAGACGCAGAACTAAGACGACATAAAATATATAGGTATTGGTCTAGAGCTGTTTTGGATTGTCATAAAATCAAAAGAACTGAAATTCAAAAACAGGCACTCATC
>JAABKK020057602.1:0-10545 GCA_011634745.2 Catotricha subobsoleta
CTGTTGCGTCTCACTCACACTCATATCTATTATCACGGTTAGAATATAAGTTAGACGATACGAACTAATGTGGGATAGCCGCCTTAAACCAATACATGCAAAAAGTTAGGTGTGAATGAAAAAAAAATTAAGCGTCCAGACGCAGGCGACATATAAAATTTAAGAATGTCGGCGTGTATTCAATCTTTTAACATGATTTATTTTTATCTTGAATAACGTAGACGAATTCCTAAATCTTTGGAGCACACCACAGTTCAACAATAGTGGATTACTAGATCTTAGATCACTATTTTTACTACTACTATTATTATGACTATTTTTTTAGATTTTAACTCTTTTGATATTAAATAAATTATTTGTTCCTTTTTTAAATTGAGAGATACCTATTTCAGTTGCCATTTGCTAAATGTATTTTATCATATTTATTCGAATTGAACCCTTTATATATGAAATTATGTAATAATCTATTAATATAAATTTAGAAAAAATGAAAATGAGAAATATTTACATGTTAGGGCGTACCCAACAATATACACCCTTATACCATTGATGCAACATGTCTGTATATTATAAAATGTTATATGCTACGCATGATAAACGTATCGTAATGGAGTATTATATAATATTATTCTATAAAACGATAACATAACGCGTATAATATCCCTGAAATAATATATAGAAATCGTAAATAGAAAGGGAGCTGATTTTCCTCAATATATATTTTGATAGAAACATGTTACATTTTTTTTTTATTATTATTATTAAATTGCGTGTTGCGACTGCTTATTCAACAAATTATAATGCATAGATCAGATACCTTATGTCAATATTATACAGTAAAACGGACTATGTATTATCAACTACCCTATAATATTGCCTGCATTTATTATCGTTAACAAAATGTTATGTATTTTCAAATTGATTAAGTTATGGTGGATATTATAACTGTTTACATAGCGCATTAGTAATTCAATTCAAAATGGAAACAATCTGTAATGCTGGTCTAATAAAACTTATCAAATAAAAATAATAAAAAATGAAATTACATAAAACTCAATGAATTATGTAAGATTTTAACTTAAATTCTAATAAATAAATATATTTAAGTATAAGTAATTAATTGTAAAAAAAAATTCTTCATATAACACGACCAAATCTAGTATTATTGTTTTGTTTTTGAAATTCTTCAACAGCCCTTGTTCATTGTTTTCCAATAATTCTAAGCTAAAAATTACTTTTACCATTCGAAGCTTTCGAGATCCCCTATTGCCTTACGGCAGATGAAGAATTTCAAAAACATAACATTAAGTAATTAAATTAACAGGTTTTATTAGAAATATAGATGAAAAACGAGAGAAATATTTAATTAATTTATTGTTTTAGAATTCGTTTCTTAAAGTTTAGAATTTTATTCAAATGTATAAATAATTTCCGACAAGAATCGAAGATGATATGAAGTTAGACTGAAATCAATATTTTTAATTCACAAATATAGTTAAAAATTAGAAGCTTAGAACCAGAAAACAAAACAGTTAAAAAAATTTATAAAATTTAGTGTTTTTCAAAAATGTTCCAATAATTTAGATATTATAATCTATTTTAATGGTGAGAGCACGTGGAAATATTTTCCATTTACCAATTAACTATCTTTAATATTTGAGTAGAAGCGTTCATTTCATAACACATAAATGTTTCACCCTACTTAAATAAATTAAAAATTCAATTTGATTAACTTATAAACGAAACAGATTTCAGAAAAAGTATATAGAAATCTTTCTCAAAAGTCTATAACTTCAAAGACAATTGTGAAACACTAGGCAGGCTAAAAAAAAAAATGTCCATGGGTAGGTATATCAGATACATGTTATATCTTCAAATCTTCTTGCCCATCAGCCCATACAATAAATATCATTACATATTCTTCTTGCAAAACATACATTTGAAACAAAAATATTAAGTACACCTAAATCTATTTCAAACATGAAACGCATATAGAAACACTGATTATATAATAATATATCTAGAGCTTCTCTTCTATGCAAACCTATACAGAATTTTATATAGAAAATGTATAAATGAATAATGAATGCTGTTGTGTGAATGGAATCTATTGAGAATTTTGAAAATGTAATCACTGTCGGGGTCGTTAAATAATAAAAGATACATAATGTGCGCTAGACTCGAATACATGATTTGAGTACCAACGAGAAAATCGACAAAATCGCATTAAATGTAATAATATATGTGGTGACGATACCCGCGCGCGTGACTGATGCAGATCTTTTTTATTTCATTATTTCAATTTTATTTTAAAGATTTTTATTTTTATATATAAAAAAAAAATGTGATGTATTTGAAGTTTTTCATGTTTTTTTTTTATTGTTGCAGTGAAGGAAGAATTTATATTATGTATATGTGACTTTCGCTACATTCGAAATTTGAACATTTTATTTAATCCATATCCAAAT
Source organism: Catotricha subobsoleta (assembly GCA_011634745.2). Classification (NCBI taxonomy): domain Eukaryota; kingdom Metazoa; phylum Arthropoda; class Insecta; order Diptera; family Cecidomyiidae; genus Catotricha; species Catotricha subobsoleta. The sequence continues at coordinate 2,469 of JAABKK020057602.1, forward strand.
AATTTATTAACATTTTAAATATCTTCCTTAATTCATAGATACGTACGTACTCCTTATTTATATTATGCATCCAAAAGAATGGATTTTTCTTAAATTCATATGAAATATAAGTTATTTCGAAATGCATTATATTTTTGTTATCGACATAAAAACAAACCTGCATCTAATCAATAAACTACATTTGTATATATAATATAATATGAACTTTCATAAGAATGATGAACCTTCTCGTTAAAGTACGCGGTAACTTAGAAGATAAGATCGCCAGATTAGTGCAATGCACTAATAGATTTATTTGTTCTATTTTTATTTAATATGATGAAACAAATATCCAGCAGTATTTGATATTTCAGATAAACAATATAATAATATAAATACATAAATATTAGAAATATAAACAAGTTAGTGTAAAAAAAATACAAAATTATAAAACACTAGACTGTTGACTGATTTACAATTTCTGAAGTGTTTTTGTAAACTTTTTAGAAAATAACATCAAAGTTATTAGAGTATCCTTAGAAACTGGTTATTATAATGATATGCATGCATAAGCATCACATTATATAAATAGTTTACATCACTCATATCCCAATCATCAATACATAATTTAAAACCAAAAATTTTGTACATATTACTTATGTGGAAGTTTGATGAATACAGAAATAACAGATTATTATCGTATCGTGCATTCATTCTATTTGTGTTGGTTTGGGAAGTAACGTAAATGTATTTACATATGTAGCATCTCTACCCAATTGCACACAACAAAACTATTTCATTCTACTTCCATAACGACATAATATGTATTATACATTGTAAATCTATTGGTATTATGTGAGTAAATTTCTATAATCCATATGCAACAACGCGAACGCGCGACACGTATATAATATTATGGTGACAAGACAAGGCGGATCTAAAGGGATTTATTATTAATATTTTGTTATTTGAAAATGATGAACAAAACTGTCAATTAAAATCGGATTAAATAAAGCAATAATATATATTTATCATAATAATTGCAACGTGTGAGGTGAATGGGAAATGAATGTATATGTAATATATATATGTGTGACTTAGTAGGTATAATATTATATGATTTATATGCAGCAGACATATTTACAACGAAAAAGTTTAAAAGGAAGTTGAACCTTTTATTCAAGTTACTTAAGCGTGGGTATTATAATATTTGAATAAATAATAATAATAATAGTGTGTTCCTATTATGATATTACTCATTATGACCAGTATAATCCGACATGTACAAACTAAATGGTATATGAATCAATATTATTGATAGGCTTCCTGCAAATCACGATATAGGACTAATTTAATTGGTAGTGCCTAATCAATCAATCACAAATTTCAAAAACTTTTTAGATCTCATTTATAAATTTAATTTATTTTTTATATTATTTTTTATAAATCGCGGTTTAAAAATTAAATACAAATATACAATTTAAATATATACCTACCTATTATTTATTTGTAACACATTACGACTAAGAAAGCTGATACTCGTATTTCTTCTTCTTTTTTTTTTTAATTGAATCCAAAAAATATGCGTGTTTTCCTATAATCCATTATATTTGATTCCGTTTAACACCCTCAATAGAACAAATTTCTACTGTTTCCATCAACATTTTAAGTATACTCTGTCTAATTGAACAAGTGAACGAAAATGTTGCTTACCTAGCAACTTAAACCTACCTGTCACTTAAAAGCATTTATTATGAGGATTTAGGTATAACTTTAACGTTCCTGATACATAATATGGGCAATTTCACAACAAAACGGAAAAAAGTAAAAAACGAATTATATGAAATTTTTATAATTCTAAACTATTTCACGAGTTACTATAAAATTAAAGTTGTGTTAAATATCGATTACCATCACTTTGTAAACAAAAAAAAATTATCAAAGCAATACTACTCTTTTTATCTTCTGAAAACCATTTTTCTTATAAGATTCTTATACAAAATAAAATGATCAATAACTTCTTAAGGAGAGGTTTGAAAGATGTGATGTATGGAAGAAATACTGTTATTTCATAAGTAGAAGAGATCGTAGTTTCAAGATTTTTGTTGGATTTTGTTGAATTCTGTTTTCTAGTAGTTTTAGCACTCTTGTAAAGTGCCTAACGTTTTTTTGTAACGTGCCTAATGGTAGAAAGTGATTTTTTTGATTATATATAACAGAGATTTTTCGTTAACTAAAATAAATTTAAAATTTTCTTTGACCCTTCAACTAATATAATAATAATAAAAAAAAAAAACAGGTGATCCACAAACAGACCAGATATTTTAACGTGTTTGTGGCTTTGCAAAAAGTCTTTCCGATTTTTGTAACGTGCCTACAACGACCATTTAAATGAACATTTTTCTGAGAAGACATCACTTACATCTTTTTTCCTATTTCTTGTGCCCATTTTTCTTTTATTCTTGTGCCAATTATTCTTTTTCGTGTGCCCGCTTTTCTTTTTTTTTTTGTGCCCATTTCTTTTTTCTTGCGCAATAAACCTTTTTGATATATATTTATTATTTAAATATTTGAAAATAGAAAATAAAGATTTTTTTTTGTGAAAAATGTACATAAAAGATTGATTTACCAGGTCACAGAAGTCAAGAAAAGGTCAAGAATTCAAGAAATGGTCAAGGGAGTAAAGAAAAAAATGAAGAATTCAAATGATACGTTAAGATTTTTTTTCTTTTTTTTTTGTATGTTCAATTATATTTTATTATTCATTTTTCATTGAAATATTAATTCTATTTTGGTTCAGAAAATTTTGAAAAAGGTAAAGAAAAAGTGTTTTTTTTTTCTTTTTATTGCAAAGTCTGATATCAAATTGATTTCAAAAGCAGAATAAAAATGCATTTATTAATTTTTTATATAAATAAATGATTAAATACTAGTTTTTCAAATAATAAATTCAAAGTCTATTTTAGATATCTGTGTATAACATAAATATTTTATTTCTTATATATTTTCATAATTGTATAGCAAATGGTATTAGTCCCACATAACTCAATAAAAAAAAATATGTCTTCCATAGAAAAATAAATGCCTGAACCAAACTACGATAAATAGTAAACATATGTTATAAATAATATATTTTGTATATAGTGCAAAACAAATACATGATGAATTTGTACACATATATATTTATGAAGATTTCCGGCGGCACCACGCACTTATTTCTATATATCTGTTATTCAATATAAACGATTTGGCCAACTATTTTCCACCGATAAATAAATAAATATACAATTTTTGTTTAAATATTATTATTTTCCTATTGAAATGAAATGAATGTATAATAAATGTTAAGTAGATTATAATATAATACCGATCACCGAAATGTGTATCTCCATTGGTGTGACAAATGACTGTAAATAATTAATAAATGCCCATAAATGTTTAAATGATATTAAAAAGTTACATTGAGTAAACCAATGTGTGTTCCTCAAATTGACAATAAACATAAAGTATAGGAAGAATTTTGGAAAAAGAAAATTCCATATAGTATTATTCGAATTATTTTTATTTTAATGATACCTATATAACATAAACTTCCTACGGCATTTTAGAAATTTAACGTAAAATAAAATGTTCACTCTGCCGATGAATAATTATTACGATACGCTACCTAGTTAAAATATGCGGTTGAAATCGAATGTTTCACACATTTGGTTTTATTAATTTATATACGATAGGCATTTTTCTTTATGGGTAAACGTTCATATTAGTAATATAATTTTAACGAACACAAAAAATAAAAGAGTAGACAAAAACAGTAACTAAATAAAAAAAAAAAAAAAAACTGGGAGTCATAAATATTATTATCCAGCGAAAATTAACCATTGTTGGGTACATCATTGAAACGACATCAATATGTATTTACAATAATAAATTTCTATGATCACATATTGCTTGGTAGCAAAAAGGTTCCAACATAACATTTCCATTTATTTTGCTAAGTCACTTTAACTAACGAACTTAATGCGGAATTATATACTTGAGATTGAGATTATATATCATTAGAGCGGAATGGAGTGTCGCAATTGTATAGGAACAAGATACAATGAGAAGAGAAATATACATGCATCGATGCACATTATAAACAAATGAAATGTTTTAATAATTTACTTGTAGAGGTAACATTGACCATTTATATTAAATTTATTAGAAATTTTTTGAATAACTGTTTATAATTTATAAAATTTATTTAATGATGTTGTTAATAATTAACTGATAGTTGTCTACGGTACCATGACTAAGGTGACATTTGTTTTTATCTGTATTTACCGTTTTAGTTATTATACGTTTCATTAAAAATATAAAAGAAACAAAATGTATTATTTTTAATATTATTTTCTTTTTTTTTTTAATTAATAATGTTTCGAAAAAAAAATATTTTAACGAAATTATCCAATGGATTTCGCTGGAATGAATCCAAACAATCTAATGCTTGATTCAAAAAATCATTTGGCTATACTTTTCTCACCTGCAATTCTAACAATATGAAGAAAAAAAAAACTATTACTGCAATTCATACAATGACAAAAGAAAAAAGTACTATTGCAAATCATCAATTAAAAGTTTCTGTCAGTTATGTTGGCACTCAATTAAAATTATTACTGTCTCTTTTGTGCAATTGCACTTACTCAAATTAATTAATAGTAAGTGCAATCTTCAATTTGTGTAATATTAATATAATAATAGGTGTAGCAAGAATTAAGAAAGGAAAAATATGCCAGAAAAAAAAATATAAAATTATGTACGATGTTTTAACATTAAATCTAATTCTGCGCCTAGATGCACAGAGGTATAATGCAATGCATAAATATATATATAAACTCTATATATAACGATACATATTCTATAAATTATATTTGATGATATTATTCATCATACAATAATAGTACCAAAAGTAGAACCATTAAAACGTCGCTTCTTGAAAATGCCTGTCAAATAGTCAAGTAGATCCTTCGAATGGATACTCGACTCGAGTTTGTCAAGTTCTTCCACTTGAGAGTTGAGATGTATTTACGGGGAGATAAAGAGAAGTTATATAGAATATTACATTTTTATTTATGTAGTATGTGATTTAGCCATCATCAACCTTATGTAATATATATGTATTTAAATATTTATTGCATAAGCAAAAGCATATATTGAATAGAAATGGGTACATAATTTTCGTGACAATGACGAGAGATTATAATTTTTTTGAAGCATAATTTATGCTGGTTTTATTAATATTTAGTGTGATTAATATAGAATATAACAAGATAGAAATTTGCCAAAGATTCAAATAAAATGAATTTTGATTTGTCATATAAAAAAAAAATGGACAATAACTATCATGTCAAGTTCAACATTAATTGTAACCAGGCATGGTGAAAATATATTGAAAATGTATTTTATATTTTTAAGTACATTTTAATTTTTATTCAATAATCGTCTTATGATTTTTTTTTATTTTTTTTATTATTAGCAATGTTTACTGACTATAAATATCAAAACAAAAAAATTATTAAGTCTCTGAGTATCTTGCTATAAATAATATTAGAATTCCCCAAATTTGAATTTTGCGCTACTTCTAACTCACGTCATTTTTAATTCGTCGGTTTTCGCGTATAAAGGTATATTATTTTCAGTAGCTATGGTGTGCCCATACATATAATAATTCAATTTTTATTTAATATTCTTGCGGATACCGTAAATAAATCGAAATAAATGTTAAAAATATTTAACTTAACCTCAATATGTGTGATATCAACACAATGGCCATGCCCAAGTAGCAAACCTCAATATGTGTGATACAATGCATCAAACAATAGTTTTTAATAATGAAATTTTAACAACGCATTTTTTTAACGATAAATTTTATTAATAAAATATCATTTTTTATTATTTATTTTATTTTAATTTATTTATTATTTAAATTGTTTAAGTGAAAAACTCTCACGTTTTAGTCTTTTTATGTATGCGATATATGGTCGTTTCTCAATTCATAATTTTTGAATAAATTAATTAAATTTAACTTTAGTTTAGCAAAGAATCTAGCAAAATATCATGAATTGAGAACCGATCTATATTTACTAATATGTAATTTAAGACAGAGATTAACGAGTGTGTAGAAATGTGTATTAAATTATTAATTTTTATTATATTTTCTAATTGATGTTACCCACTGAAAATATTTACAAAATCCATACCAAAACCACACTAACAAAAATAGTGTCAATCTATACTAACTAAAACCATACTTATTTTAGTATTGGATCTATACTAAGATTCAATGTGGTTTCCCGTGAAATCAGAAGCCATACCCAATTCATACCCAATCCATACTGAATGCATACCTACTAAAACAAGAAATCATAATCATTTTTAGTATGGTATTTGTGGTTTTACACTATTTTTGTTTGTATGATTTGGTATGGTTTGGTATGGTTTTCAAAAAAATAATTGTGCCGTTGAAGTCAGTGAAAATATTGTTTTTTTTTCTTCTCCATCGCAAATAAACATTTTTCATTTATAATATGCATTAAATAGTTTTTTTGAGATCCTGAAATTTAAAAAACGTTTCATTTTATTGTCAGAAAAAAAAATAACATTTTTAAATCGTTTGAATACTATCACAAAAAAGAGTGATTCTTTTAAGACTTTTAAAAAAAAGCTCATAAAAATCGATTAAATTTTTTTTTTATAAAAAACAAGTTTCATTCTAAAAAAAACCTCGGTATAATCTTTTTGATTTTTTTTGAATAAAATAAATAAACTAAAAACAAATAAATATGCTTTCAAAACCGCCATGATTTGCCTCGTAGATTATAGAAGATTTAAAAATATAATAATAATATTATGTGTAACTATAGTTTCTTGGTTGTAAACTTGTAACGCATCAGAAATAGTCTAGGATCGGCATTCGAATTTATAAACAAATTTGAAGTAATTGTACGTAATCGAGTTTCACGTACCCAATAAGATTTTTTTAGTTTAAATTTGGTTTTATATACCAGTACCGTCGACACTACAGTCTGTAGCCTAAAAATCGTCTAAAAATATTATATTTGCCTTCTAAATCGAGTCTAATATATGTATTTATATTTATATGGTATATATATAGCGGCGAGTATATAGCGGTTATATACAGTCTAAGATTATTTATTAAGTAAATAAGTATTTAGGTATGTATTTGGGTATAAATACGGAATATATTGGTTATATATTCTGTCTAAAAACTGTCAAATTAAAAGAAATTTTTTTTTTAGTTTATTTGCAGTCTATTTTTTTTTTTTTTTAGTAGATTTTCGGTCTACTTGTAGTCCATTTTTTTTTACTTTATCGAACCGTGAACCTTTGGATTATAAACTACCCTAGCCAACTGCTATCTGTTCTTCAGTTCTATGTTCTAGTAAATAGTTAAGTTTATTGTATTTCATATATATGTATGACCGTATATATGCCGCGAATGTATTCCGTATTATAAAAAATATTTTAAAAACATTTTAAAATTAAAACAGATTGAATATTTATTAATATATACAACCTTTATTATTTATTTTCTTATATTAACAATTAAAAAATAGTTATATATTTTTATTTTAATATTAATATATCTACATAGATTTTATCGATAAAGGTTACGACCAAAAAAAACAAAAAAAAAAAACGGTCTTTAACTTTCAAGAACCATCGACGATTGCAAAATGGCCTCAAAATAAAGTTACGAGCAAAAAAAAAACCATCTTCAATCCTCAAATAGCGCGGTGAGTGCAAATCGTATTTTGAAAAAGAGAAGAAAAAAGATACTATTTTTTCCAACAAACCGCGGTGAGTGCAAATCGTATTTTGGAAAAGTGAAAAAAGACACTATTTTTCGTTTTTGGAAATCGACATAGGGTAATTCTGAAATCAAAGTAGGGTAATTTGCCCAAACCTAAAAAAGCAGAGTTGGCATAAAAGACGTCTTATTTGTTTATGACATAAAGGACGTTTTTTGTTTTTGACATTGTCTTTTTGTCGTTTTGTCTTTTTGAAAAACAAAAACGTTAAATAGCATAGATAT
>JAABKK020057603.1:0-10542 GCA_011634745.2 Catotricha subobsoleta
TCCATGGACAGCTATTATGTGAATTTGTCCACGAATAGACGTGAATTTCATGGACAAATTCACATAATGACTGTCCAAAATTCAAATAAAAAAATGTCTCTATACAAAACCCGGTCACTCTAATGAACAGCGCCTAAATGTATGTATTGTATTTGGCCCGTGAGAGGAAGTACGCTGAACACATTAAAAAAAATAAATAAATATAAAATAATGTTAGAAAGTCAAGGAGATAAATAAAAAACCAATGGTATCAAATTGTGAGAGTTTGAATTTCAATTAAATTATAAAAATAAATAAGATATAACTTAACTGTCATACAAATTAAATGAATCATTGAATAATATGACAAAGTATAATTAAATGAAACTCTATATCAAAATGACTAATAAGAAAACTTTCAGCTAATAACAACAAACTGATAAGTCTGTTCATTACGTTAATATCAGGATTTCGTTACTATTAAATAAAATCCGAAACTATTTCCAGTCAAAATAAAACCGATGTAAGGATATTACCTTTCTAATCAGATCATATTCCTCGCATGCATCCCTTTGATTAAAAATGATTCCAGTAGAAAGTGTGTTAATGCAATAGAAGTGCAAAGATCTAATTAGATTGTATTAGTCACACTAGCGTTGATAGGATTAGAGAGAGGTTCTACTACAGCATCAGTTCGATTATTAAGGGAAATAAAAAAAAAAAATCATAAGATGGAGCGGAGTAGTATTGAATATATGAAGAGCATATTTTATTTATATAAAAGATGTTTAATTTTCTTTTTTCTCTGTTTTCTTTTCATTGAAATTTCGTTTATAACAAAATAACATCTTCAACATAATTTATTATTTTTAGCAATTTATCCATACAAGCATATCGTATATAATACATCTAATCTAATGCAATGTGGATGATATTCTTGAAGAAAAGAAAAATAATAATATGTTTGTAATTGAATTTCATTTCTAAACATTGCGTTTCTGTTCATTAAAAATGAAAAGACAATAATAATAATAAAAAAAGAAAAAATTAAAGCCACCTTAATGCATATAATACCTAATTTATCACAGAAATATTATGATATGCCATCGTAAAATGGATTATTTCATCACACCAAAAACTACTATTTCATATATATAATATATATAAAGTCACCCAACCGAAATAGTATATAATATAAAAATAAAATAAATAATCCTCAGAGACAGATACTAATAACACAATCATAAAATGCAATTTTTGTTATAATAGTCGCCTCTAATTGACATGTGGCTTTTCGAAGAGAAATAGCTTTTTCCCCACTTCAACATTATCATCTTTTATAAATATATCTAATACTGTTACACACAATACGATAGTTTAATATATAATAGAATAGTTATCAGATGATGGCAACCGGTATATGGCAATAGATGATAATGCACACTGAAGAAATTATTAGCAAAATGTCAGGAATTATAAAATGTTGGGGCGGTTGCGATCAGCATTCTCAGTTGCAATACGAACGAATAATTAGAGAAAACTGCAAAAAAAAAATAAACGGAAATTGATATAGAAAAAAAAATCATTAAATTAATTTCATGAAAATTGCGGAGAACTGGTAAAATATTGAAATACGAAATATTTGATAAGTTGAGTGAAGCAGCTTTTTAACTATACTGCGGAAAGAAGAATATTGAACGATTGCTTTTTAGAGTGTTTCAAATTTGTTAGAGACTTTTTTTGGTCTCAGATCTTTCCAGTTTTTTTTTTTGTGCTGCCGGACGTCAAAATCATTAATAGGTTTTCCAATTTTCTAAAATAGTTATGGGAGCACATTAGGGCAGAATAGAAACAAAACTTCCAAATTATCGATTCATCCAATAGAGAAGACTTCAAAGATTCTAATTCAAACATGAAAACTTTTCAAAAAATTAAGCGGTTTTGACGTCCGACAGCATAAAATAAAAAAGATTGAGAAGAAGAATGCAGATACAAAAAATCTATATTGTTTTTAAACCTTAATTAAATTTGACTTATTTCTCAGATAAAATCAAATTCATCAAAACATAATATTTATAATCCGAAAATAATAAAGAAATAAATTCCAAAACAAAATAAATTTACCAAGAAAAATTTAACTACATTTGATGCAAAGTACCCTACACTTTTCCATTTTGCATGCATCTTAAATAATAATAATAATAAAGAAAAAAAAAGGAAGTAAATACCTTACTCAGGTAGATTATAATGTTAAAATAAACTCAGTAGCTTTGTCATAAAATATTATACGCGGTGCGGTGTCTTTTGCAACTGAAACCCATCGCAAATTAAAAAGTATATACAGTTTCACATTAAGACCTAAAGCAAAATATCGGAGGAAAATAAAAGACAAAAAACAAAAATAATAATAATAATAATATGAAAAATAATAATTATTGTTTATAAGATGGGTAACACAGTATCACAGTATAATTGAAAAAAATGTATTCTCAAATGGATATAAGCACCGCCACAAAATACATGAAAAAGGACGATTCGTTTTGGTTTGCTTATTATATGGAACATTAGAGAACAGAAGGAGAATGTTTTTTATTCTTTCTTTTCTATGAATTCAAAAAAAAAAATTTGCTATATAAAGAAAATAAGATATGACATAAATATTATTTATTTTCTAAAGACAATTTTTCTTTAGCACCAAAAATGGAAAATGTTTTAAGTTTACTTAACCGTGCCAGAGCTGCGTATTATTGTTAATAGTGTTATATATATAATTATATATGCTTCAAATTATACTTACTTCAAATTTTAGAAAAAGATGATGAAAACTGGTAGAATTATCTGAAATAATGAGAAAACAAATAAATTATTTTTATTTATGAAAATTGGAATTAATGTTATGTAGAAAAAAGTAGCATCTAATTTATGGTTAGCCAAATCCCTTGGATTAAATTTTTAATAAATTTCGTTTATTTGTATTTAAGATAATAGCTCCCGAATTACGGATAAAGTTTTTTTTTTATTATCGCTTTTAATGCAGTATCAGTTCATGAGATACATATGGTCAAGGCTCCGATCTGCCACGTTACGCTCACACGCATATTTTGACCAATATCTTGAAAAAAAATAATCATAAAATCCTAATAATTTTCTGATTGCACAGTATGAAGATCCCAAAGGCCTAAATTTCGTATATACAAAGTTTTTTTTTTTTGTATCTCTGATGGTTTCGGAGCTATAAGTTTAAATTCGCAAAATTTTGTGACGTGACAGACACTTTTAAACACTTATAACTCCGAAATCATCAGAGATACGAAAAAATAAAACTTTGTGTGTACGAAATGTAGGCCTTTGGGATCTTCATATTGTGCGATCAGAAAATTATTAGGATTTTATGTTCTTTTTTTTAAGATATTGACCAAATAATATATGTGAGTGTAACGTGACAGATTGGAGCCTTGACGATATATGCAATTTTATTGCTCAGATTGGTATTCACGTAAAATGATTTTAACTAAAAATTAAGTCTGGAATTTAAACTGTCTGAACAATTAGTTATGCCCTTTAAAAGTTTTCAAATCACATTTGACTCACCAGATTGCATATATTATTGTGTAGATGGTTATAATTTAATTAAATATTTTAATATTTTATTTAAATATTGACGAATAATAAAATATTAGTACCATTCATAACAGCCCTTATTTTCTTTTTTTTAAATTTCGTTGAAACATAAAATTATTAAAAAAATCAAAAAAAAAATCACTTAATCTATTTATGGATTATAATAAAATACTGCTTCATTTGCACAAATTAAAATTTTCAAATAACAGATAAATTGTTTGAACAGAATCAAGTAAAATGCTTGTCAAGTATTATTGAATTGACACTTAGGTACGAATTCAATGATTCAGCAAATCAATTAGTATTTAAGGCGAAATTAGATTATATTTAAATTATTGATTTATTATTATTTTCATTTCAGACAAGAATCTATAAGTAACAGTTCCATCAAACAGCTATATGCATAAATATAGGCTTAGTCGTTCGGTCAAACTCAATTAAATTTTCAACAATTTATCCACATTTATTATCTACTTAACAAATTTATTCAGACAGACAGACATTTAGTACAACCAGTTCAAGATCTCTGTATAGAAATTATAATTTGTGTGTATTTTTATATATCATGGATAAGGTACATATATCGAACAACAAGTAATCTTATGTAGGATGATTTTTTTTTATATTTACGTATATACCTACATATTTTCATTTTAAATTGGATGCTATTTAATGTTTTATTCAAAAGGTAAAGTCTGGACAGATGTACCAGAAAAAAAAAGAAATATGATAGCTATTTACACCGAAGATAGGATACTTTCGTTTCATACTTTGATAAAAAAAAAAAAAATTACATAAAATTAAAGCATGTCTATCTATTCGTGTATTAGGATTTTTGCTGCTCAATAAAACTAAAATTTTATGATCTTAATTCGTATTTATAATGAATGGAATCTTCTTATATTCAATCATAATCTGTACAGAATTTTAATGCGTCACAGGAGTGGAACTGGCCATATAAGCTGCCTATGAAATACGTTTTTTTTTTTTTTTTTTTCAAGTTTTTGAGACTTTCAGTAAAGATATTATCAACTTTACTAAGAAAAACACTAAAAATTAGAATAGTTTTAAAGTAACAATCTTCATGTTTATGAAAATACGATGGGATACGGGTAACTTGTGACGAACGAATGTATAACAAAACACAGAGAAGATTAAGTTAATTTTTTAATATTGACCATCACTTTTTATTCAAATTTATATGGTTAAGTCGGAGGCTTTATTTTAGATTCAGTCCGTCCCTGATTTTTCACATTTCTTTATAAAATTTATAAGCGGTGTGGTATCATTGATACGTAGATAGAGCTTAACATTAAAGCGAAAAGTATTTTAGTTTAATAGTTTTTGATGATGGATAATCTCTTAATACCCTTAATAATAGCAATTTAAAAGCATAGATATTTAAAAGGTTACGTAAAGAGAATGACCCTTTCTATTGTATTAATTTAATACGGTGTGATATCGGAATATCTAATCTATACAATATATATTAGGGTGGATTGATATTTTTTAAAATCGTTGGTATTACTATTTTTGGAGTTGTATTTGATCTCCCGTTGGTAGTTATCAACTTATCAAGTTTCATAAATATCATCAAAAAATCAAATTTTCAAAATCTGACCAATATATTATTTGAAAGGCATTGACTCATTCTAACTCTCTGACAATACAGAAATACAACTATTTGAAACTATACGGAACAAAATTACGGTGCTTTAATATATATTACTATAGATATTGCAATTTTCACAAATTCAAGACCATCAAGCACATCATCATCATCATCATCATCATCATCATCATCATCATCATCATCATCATCATCATCATCATACTTTAATGACAGTTTAATGCCTTTCGGCGTAAGGTCCTTTAACCAGCTTCTTCCATTCCTGTCTATTTCTTAGTTAATTTAAGAACTCTATCATCTAAAATCAAATCTCTATCAATTAAATCCCCTTTAACTGAGTCTATTAATCTTCTTCTAGATCTTCCCCTACTTCTAACACCTACAGCTTCTACCTTCAAAACTCTTTTTAGTAATCTATTCTCACCCATTCTACAAACATGACCAAACCACCTCAACATCGAAATTTAATTTATTTTTAATAGGAGACCAAATGCAATTCAAATAATGATGGCACCGGTGTTTTTAAACAAAAAACGATCCATTTTATAAACATACATACATACCTACTCATTACATATATTGTATGCATATTTAATGCTAAATTTGAACACATACTTAACACATATTAAGTATGTGCTCAAAATCATCTTTTAAATATTATTAACAGAGCAAGAAAAACCAATAATCCGAGAACAAAATATATAAGCTAAAATAAAAAGAAAATTCATTGAAGTTCAAGTTTTCATTACACAAAAAAAACGAAAAAAAAAAATCAATATGCATTAGTTATGCGAAATACTTAGTGTAGCTGTAAGTGAAACATCAGATCAATGGCCGCAAATGCGAATAAAAAATAAAATATATTTCCTTTATTTTTTGTATTGCCCCATTATAAAGAAATCCATTTATTTAAGATTTCTCAATAATAAGATTTTCTTAGAATTCTTAATAGGTAAGCACGGATTTTAAAGTATTTTACGTAAAGCTTTATAAAAAAAATCTAAGTATGTATACATAGAAAAAGCTTAATGCTTATGTAATTGCACCTTTTTTGATGTAAGCACTAAGCAGGCTTTGAAACCATTTATATGGTTCGCACGCCATAGATGGGAGCCGATGATTTTCAGCTGACTAACCGAAAAATTATTTGTGCCTTATACAGAGGTATTTTATAAAGGTGTGATGTATTAGAAAAATGTGTATCTTGTTTAGATGGACATTTTATGCCTGTGATGTTTTGCAATTATTTCACTGTGAAAGAAGTTATAAACAAATTTTCTGACCACTTTGCCAAACCGTTTTCCGGTTCAATTTTAGTCGGCTAAGTGGCCGAAATGCTTATGGTTAACACGCAAAGTTAAAAAAAAAAGAAGAAAAAACCATAAAATAAAAATGTATTTAATGAATTTTAAATTTTTGGGTTTTGGAGAGCTATGCAACATTTATCAATAATCATTTTTTTTTCTCGTTGCTACTTTACAAATTAATACATATTCTATTATTATTATTTTTCAGTTTAATTAAATTCATTTCAATTGTTGACAAATAGTCCGCTGATGATGAATGGCATTAAGCCGGTACGGAACATGCGTTCATATTCTGAAATAATGCATTAATTTCTATGCAACAAAAAAAAATTAATTTTTAATTAATGATGACATAATTGATGTTCTGAAGTATTAATTAGCGCCAAAGTGATTTAATGGAAATTTATAATTAATAAACATGAACATTTTTTTTGTATGTAGGTATAATAAATGATTTGGAACTATGTAAACGAAGAAAATTGATAAAACTTTAATGCAATTGCAATATGACACAAAACTTTTATCAATTTTCAAATTAAAATGAAATTTTAAATTTTTATTCTTCATGTAAAATAAAATTGAATTTATTTAAATAATAGAATAATCAATTTAAGAGTTTAATTTTATATATCGATACGAATAACCATCACATAAATTGAATGAAATGTAAAACATTTATGTACAGAAAATATTCATCTATTAGGCCACATATATTAGTATATGTATTACCAAAATCCAACTCATACTTTCAGTACATCCAAACACACACACACACACACAATATATAAATAAATGTATGTAAAAATTTAAATACACATAAAATGAGTGGATGGGAAGTTTAAATGGAAATAGGATCAAAATATCATTGTAAAATGATAATAAATGAATGGCAAAATGATAATGGATTTGTGAAATTAAACCGCGTGAGATTGGATTTGATTTTATATATAAATTAAATATTTGAATTAGAATGAACGCGTGATTTTGGCTAATTGATCGATTATACAAACGTGATAAGAAAATGAATTCCTGTTTTAAGAATGGAATAATTTCGAAATAATAATAATATATAGAGCGGCAGCACTGATATGGAATAAAGAGTATATTATTGTTCAGTAAGAAAGATTATTATTAATAATTAACTTAGAAATACGTAAGTATCAAATATAGCTTTTCTGTAACAGCAATGTGTAATATTAATAATGCAGCAATACATATTTCTATTACTGTGAATTGCAATCCTCCAGGGCACCAAGAAACTAATAATCATTTATAACTAATAGAAACATAGTAGTAGAATACTTATCACAACAATATGTTATATAGAGGTATATATGCAAGTAATTTTATATTTATTTCTTGTATAAATAAGTAGTTATATAAATGTTTTATGAAACTATTAAATAATAAGTTTTCAATTTATGTAAGTTTGAATTTTAGCCAGCCAAAGAGTTTTATCTATATCATGTTCATGGGTAAATTGAATGGAATGGAATTTTAATATTTCAATGGAAACTATATAGATGCACACGAGGGGATTACGTTCTCAATTGTGTCTTTTATAGAAATTACCCAATATCGATTTTGGACAAAATATATTGTCTTTTGAACAGAAAATGGTAGAATTTTTATGTTTCAGAGAAAATTACCGTAGCGTTGTTTGAATAAAGAAAAAAAAAAGTACTCTCGATGGACTTTTTCTGACTGTGAATAATATCTTTTTCAAGTTTTCAACGGTTTGTTGGTGTCTTTTTTTTATTTACGATTTCAACGTTTTTTTTTCTATCTAGACAAACAAGGGAATTATGAACAAAAATATTACCCTGTCTTACTTTGTATTTAAAACGCATTAATTTTGTATTTGAAATAGTTTCATCTCTGCTCTCCCTTAAAAGAACGGAGAGTATACAAACTATAAAACATGCGACTATTTAACAAATATATTCGAAACAAAACTTATCCGAAACTGGATTTTAAACTTTTACTTGTAACGGATCGAAGATTTCTATAATGCTGAATATTATTGTATTATTTATAAATTAAAATTTAAACTTGTTATGAATAAATATTTTGAATATAACTTTTATTTTATGTAAAGAAAAAAAACAAAAATCTTTTATCAGCAGTAACATATGCGAGGTATTCCAAGAAGAAAAAAAAAAGAAAAAAAGAAAAAAAGAAAAAGAAATGGTACACAAGTACTTATATATGGAAATTACAAATAATCAAAGTGAACATTTCCAAACGAATAATCAAAAACGTGCGAATATTCAGTTATATAATTTAGGTTTCGATATGTAAACTTGCTATCAAATCATGAAAAATAAATTGAAAATCTGAATGGAAAAACAAACTGAAATATTTACTCAACACAAAAAAAAAAACACGAAAAAGAAAATATTCTACTTTAGCCAAAAAATGTATTTTGTGTGTGCGGTGTGTGAAAATCGGAAAGCGATATACAAACAAACAAACATGAAACATATGAAAAACAAGTGAGAATTTCAGTACCATTTACAAGCTTACAGTTCTTTTCATTTGTATTATGTATATATTTGTGAGTTGGTATTTTTTTTTATTTATACTGATTCAGGGTAAATAAGTATCCAATAAATGAATAGTGAATGGAAAAAGAAATATTAATCTCGAATAAAAATTTAATACATATTTTCATTTCACAAGCGAAATATTCTACATAGAAATTCCAAACATGCTCTAGAGTTTAACGGAAGAAAAAAAAACAGAAGAAAACAAAATGGAAAAAAGTTTATTGCACATAAACGTTTGTAATATAAAAATATGATTGAAACCTTTCTCTGAATGGATTTTGTACAAAAGCGAACGTTTGCACAGAGAAAAATTGCATGTTACCAGGTGTTTGGTGTATTAATGGTAATATCCAAAGTGTAGTAGATTTGACCTATTTTATCAGATCCTTTTTAAGGCAGTTAGTTAGTTCGATATTTAACAATCAGCATTTTTTTTCTTCTTACAGCTTTAGCTAACTACATTTAGCATAACTGACGGATCTCACCGGATATTACAAAATAATTGGAAAAATATTTATAAAATTCAGAGATGGAAGAAATGTACAAAAGTAGCACAAATCCGTTATTGAATGGATTCAATTTTAAAATATGCACGTAATCGTAATTCGTTTACAGTATTTTTTTAATCAAAATTTCTTTTGAAATGCAATTCATTGATTATTCGTAATAGAATTAACATTCATTTTTAGTTTTTATTTTAAGTATTTTTTTTTTTTTATTATTATGATTTTTTTGAAATTCTAAGCTAATTTGGAATAATCTCTACAATCTTACATATTAGTTGTTGTGAATGTTATATGAAGTAGATGATAGTAAATGTAAAATAAGTGTTATATTGACATTTATGATTGAATTCCAATAAGTGTTAATTGAATTAATTTATTTATAATACGATCCTTATATAATTAAAGTAACATGCGCTCATTAAAGTATTACAGTATACTATAATTAAGGGCCGTCATAAAAAGAAATTCTTGGATTTTGGGTATAATCCATTTTTTTTTTCTTAGAATTTATACTAGAAAACTTATGCTAGAATTTGAGATAAAATTTGAGGTACAATAGGGGTATACCAAGGCTTCGTACTTTTTCTTCGTACTTCGTAGATTTTGACAGTTTACATATAAAAAAAAAGTTATATTTTTCAAAACTCATGTCATCAAAACTCCAATTTTTTTTTAATCTCAAATTCTAGCATAAGTTTTCTAGTATAACTTCTAACAAAAAAAAAAGAATGGGTAAGACCAAAAATCCAAGATTTTTGTTTTTACGACGGCCTCTACTACATATAATAAATACGGGTATCATTTTCAAAGTGAAATCCGGCGTGCACTTATCAGAGACGCCGACTTTTCAGCTGACAATGAGGGGCTCTAACAAAAAAACCAAAATAAAAATATATACATAATAGAGGTATTCATGAAACGTTGTATATTTAACACAGTTTAAAATCTTG
>JAABKK020057604.1:0-10542 GCA_011634745.2 Catotricha subobsoleta
ATCTGTTGGATTGAAGGGCGGCATGTATCTTTCAAATAGCACAGCTCGTCGTGTGTTTGGAATCAAGCAATGAGAAAGAATAGGCAATTAAAACCGAATCCGATCGGATCGAAAACAATCGGATTGCCATCCCTAATAAAAATGTACTTTAAAAAAATCACAAGTCTTTAACAAATATACCCATCGTGTCCAAATTTTTACCGTGAACTCATAGAACCTGTAGATAACTTCTGACCTGAAAATAATTCTAGTTCATATAGAGTTAAAAGTTAGAAATTAAAACAAAGTTCTTCAATGCTTCAACATAAAAGTAGGCTATTTCCGCACTACGATCGAGATGTAATTCAACTTAAAGTATTTTCTCGTGCCGAGAAACCGAATTAACAACGAGCATCAAGAAAATTTGAACGTTAAACAAAAAAAGTTGTCACCCTAATATATATTGTATTGCCGGGAGCCTCTGCAGCAGGAAGCGATTACATTTCATTCGGTTATTGAACTAAAGAAATGGATCGAATCAAATAACACATTTACATAAAATTGAAAAACCACAATCTTAATAGAATCGTTTATTATGCAGTGTCAGCATACAATAAGAAAATATAAATTGTGCTATATTGCGATAAAATAACATAATTTTTTATGTGAATCCAAATAATACAATAATAATTAAATTAAATGAATTGATAAAATTAAATAATAAAATTATTAATTTATTAAAATAATTAAATTTAGTTTTCATTTATTATTATTCGTAATTTTTTTTAAATGATATCGTACATTTACCAGGTGCAAAATATGTTTTTTAGGTCGCATCGTTCCGGGACCTCAGCCCGGACAATGTGTACGATAACATAATATACTACGCAGATATTATGCGACGCAAGTTACGTACACAGCAAATATTTAAACAATAATTATTATAGATAAAAGAATAATTAACTGTTTAATGATGTCGAATGCAGTGCGAATACAAATGCATATTTATAAAATTATTTCTAAATTAATTTTGGACAAATAATAATCAGCTTAAGTACATTATTATTATTATACATTTATTAATTTAAGTACATATACATTTAATATTATAAAAATATTTTACTTAATAATAAAAAAAAAACAAGCTGCCAATGGATTGGTACACGACTTAATTAAATTAATTAATTAATTTTTGTTAAAAATCTTACCAAATGACAAAAAGAAAAACCACATGAAATGTAAATGAAAAACCAAAAAAAAACGAAACCAATACTTACTTTATTTTACTCTATTTTTGAAAAGTATTTGGTTTCGTAAATTCTCTTTTTTTGACCTTTTGAATTGGGACTCGACAGTCTATAAAAATATAAATATATAAGCCCAATATATATTTTGTTGTTATTAAAATGCAGTCATGTTTGCATATTTTATTTTTTTTATTTTTCTATAATGAAGTAAAATTTTTGCGACTGTAATATACTGATTATTATTTGTCGAAAATTAATTTAGCAAATAGAATAAATATATCTGATATTTTCGCACAAGCCCTTTAAAATGTAAGTTTTTATATTTTACAATGTTTCTGAAACAAAAATAAAAGAAATGTCATATTTTTTCAGGTTTTTTTTTTTTATTGTGAATTGTAGATTCCAAGCAAGTAAACTAGAATTTATGTCATTAGTTTTTTTGAAAGTAAGAAAAAAAAAAAGCTGCCAATGGATTCTTGGTAGACGACTTCATTTTTTGTAACGAAAAAAAAAAAAAAAAATGCTGAAGGCTAAAAAAAAGCCACTAAATCTGTGTCTTTTGGTATATCAACCATCAAAATCCTTAAGATCCAGGAAAAAAAACAAATTCGAAACCAATACTTGATTTTTTTCAATTTTTTCCTAATTTTTTTTATATCAAACACCAAAATATCATTTTATATATATAGAGCTGCTGGATACAGATCAATGATATATATATCAATTAAACCCTGATAATAATAATTATTTGTTCTATGTACGTAACCTGCGTCGCATAATATCTGCGTAGTATATTATATTATCGTACATTATCCGGGCTGAGGTCCCGGAATGATGCGACCTAAAAACATATTTTACACGCGGGTTGAATGTACGATTTTATTTAAAATAATAATAATAAAAAATAATAAACATTAGCAATTTTATAAATGTAAATAAAGCAGAACCGAAATTTAGACTTCATTGAAACTATTGTGATAATAATTGAAAAAGGAAGAAAAAAAATATGCAATTTTAAATAGAACTCTCATAGTGCATTGAACTCTTTATGCAATCTGAATTCTTTTCACTTTACTCATTTAAATTTAATTAACTTTTCTGTAAATATGTAATTTCGGCGTTTCTTATAAATTATTTGTCAACATTTTTTCTAATTAGTTGCTGACAAATATTTTAATTCTTCAATATAATTATAAAATAATAATTTCGATAGAGCGAGTTTCTTTCATTTAAAATAAAAAAAACCATTAATATTAAAACTATTTTAATAAGATTTTTATTTTATTATTTCTCAGGAATTAAATGGAAAGAAGAGTATATAAATCTAAACCGAATTCAAAGCTCTGTCATTCAAATTGTTTCCATATTGTTAACAAGATAACAATAAACTTTTATAGTTGTAAATATTACGTTTGATCTTTTGGGGCAAGATCATATTCAGTCATTCTACAACATAGTATAAGTATTATATATATCGGCCGACTAGTTTCTGAGATTAAGGCGGGGGTGGGAGACAGACAACAAGAAAAAAAACCCAAAATTTTGTCATAAATTAGAAAACGCAATAAAGAATAGCGAATATAATACTCAATAAATACATTACCTTATTCCAATCAATGCCAAAAAAAGATAATTCTAATATGTATTGACAAATAGAATTAGAAAATACTTTTAAAAAATACAATTATATTCTTAAGGAAAATAAAATCAGTAATTGAAATAATAAAAAAACAAGCTGCCAACTACATTGGTACAACAATTTTTTCGTAACTTAAAATTACATATAGTAGGGCGGTGGAAATTTCGAATAACTTTCGACATCGTTTAACCACTTTCTTTTCATTTTTTCTCAATATTGGCTAGACGGACTTTGATGATTGACCTACCGTTGGACGCAGATTCAAAATATCTTCAAACATTATATCTTCAAATATTTATTTTTGTATTTATCTGTTTTAATTTTTTGATCGTAAAGTAAAAAAAACAGATTTTTTGAAGAAATTAAAAAATAGTTTTTGTAAATTTTCGAACCGAAAACCACAACAGATAAAAACTAAAATATATATATATTAAAGATATTTTGATTCGGCGGATCAATCATTAACATCCGTCAAGCCAACCCTGAGAAAAAGCCAAAAGAAAATGGAAAAAAAACCAACAAAACAAAAACGAAAATTGGATCCCAAGACAAAAAAAAGAAATATTAAAAAAACATCAGTTTGTAAAAAAAATATCTGCGTCTTTTGGTATATTGACCATCAAAATCCTGAGATCCAGAAAAAAGTGGTCAAAAATACCAACAAAAAAAAAGAAAATTTGCCAAATCAATACTTAATTTTTTTTCAAAAATGAAGTAAAATATATATATATATATATAGCAGAAATGTTATATGCCATTTGGAAGTACAAATTTATAGTTATCCAACTTTTGTTCAAGATTCAAGATTATTCTCATAATTTATTGAAAATTAACTAATAAAAAAAAAGGAAAAATAGTAAAAAACGATAAATTAGCAAATTTCACGAACTTCAGGATATAAGTGCTTTTTACTTTTAACATTATTTACTATATAAAAATCAAAAATAACATTATTTATAATTAATAAGTTTAATTTACTTTAATCAAAACAAATATTAAGATCGAAACTGCTTTGAATATAGTAAAATAAAGTAAAATAAAGTAAAAATTACTTTATTTCCACTTTATTAGGTCCATATTTTTTACAAATTATCTGTCCACGCACTATAGTGTATACTGAAAATATTGTTCGTAAACTATGATTAAGTTTTTTTCTTTATTTTACAATTTTTTGTATTACTTTGGCTCATTAAAAAATCAAATTTTTGTGCAAGATAGCTAAACTTAATATTTAGATTCATTTACATGAAAATTGAGAGATAATAAATTATCGATAGAACAAAAGACTAACTACAAGCAAATTTATGATCGTTTCTTTTTCATATATTGTTCAATCTATCGCTTCATATTTCATTCACAATTTACTAACTAACTATTAGAGCTAATGTTAAATTTGGGCTAGATTCTATCTAATAAAGAAAAGTACTTCTACTGAATGTGGTTCCAACGTAATATCTCCCACACAACTTTAATCCCACGATATTTACAATAAGTAAAAAAATAAGTAAAATTTTCTGTGTAAAAAAAGTCTCGAGGTAAAGTTACTAATTCGTTTACTTACAGAACAAAGTTTTCAATTTTTTTTTTTTCTTTTTAAATAAGGTATAGATTAGAAGTAAATTCTACCTACATTTTTAATACGCTTAAAATGTTAGTAAAGTTGAGGAATTGTTTTTTATAAGACGCAGAATACATCAAATTGTTTATCTTTACCAAACTTCGGTAAAACTTTTCTAATCCTATGAAAAAAATAATAAGTATTAGAATATGAATAAAATATAGACATTTTGAGTTATATCTTTTACAAAATCAAGTGTCTGTCCGCCCTCTGATCTTAGACGTCAAAAGGTCTAAAGCTTTGCAATTAATAAAATAAAATCTACAAATCACAAATTATGTATATGTATGAATAATAACATTTATTTACAAGGAAAAAAAATACAAGCTTTCAACATTTAAAAACAATATTTGAAGAAAACTAATCACAAATTAAAACAATATAATGCAATATTGTTTTGTTGTGTAAATGTGAAATATTCAAAATTAATATTTAATTGATTCAAAAATAAATTTCCTAAAAAAAAAAAAACAAATAAATTTCCAGTAAGTATTCAAAGAAATAGAAATATATTTTCGAAAATAAATAAAATATAAAATAAATCATTTCAAATATACGTTACAATACAAAATATCTTGGTAGGACTTAAACTTGAACATAATTTATTCTAGGAACTACGGAATAACCAAGTGATAGAAACACTTTAACGGGGATCCGAACCAAACCAAACCAAACAGAACTGAAACGAAACGAAAACGCTGCTTGTTTTTTTTTTTTAAACTTAAGCACTGAGCCCTTTAAATATATTTGGCAAGACCCATATCATTTGAATTGAACTCTCAATTTATATTTATCAGAACCGAATCCCTGCTTAAAACTAACGAATAATTTTAATTATAAGTATTATATACTTTGCATATAGTTTCATCTAATAAATAACACTTAAAAACGTGAATAATTTATTTATTTTTAATACCATTTATCGTTTTTTTTTTGGAAAAGTTTCAACAAAATATTAAATGTAAAAAAAAAAGAAAATTAAAATTAATTCTATTAATATTTTCTTTAGTTAGATCCAATAATAAATTACATTGTTTTTTTCTGAATTAATTTACATACTTATAAATACAATTAATTTTTTCAATAAACATACCAAAAATAACCGAAATTCGTGCGTCTGATTCCTGGTAATTCACTAAAATGTCTAAAATGAGATAACATTAAGAAATATATTATACTATATACGTATTACGTATACGTACAATGATATTTTTGTTCTAACCCAGCAGTGAATGTAAATGTAAGCGAATGTGTTTAATTTATTTAAAAAATAAAATTAACTAATTATATACATTTTAAGGGCAACGCAATTTACCAGTAATTTCATCTAACAATATAAACGATATTGATTACTCTAAGCGCTATTTAGCTATGTAACAAAGTATATTCATTTTCTTTTTTCGTTTTTTTTTTTTTTTAATCGAATTGAATTTGAATTATAAACACCAATTGATTAAAACATAAAGACTCATTGTCATTATAGAAGTTTAATAAAATATATTATTTTCAATTTATATGTTCCAATATATCCGCATACTGTGATACATATTCTCAATAAGAGCATATACAAATAAAGCTACTGGCTTTCATGTCAACTATTTTTATTAATAATTCCGTTCTTATTATATTATGCAGAAAAATAGCGAATATCTAATTCTCTGAGGCCATTCAAATCTGTTAATTGATTTTTATCTGAGATTTTATTTTTTTTATTAATGGAAAACTATAATCTTTGCGAAAATCTAGAAAATGCATATACATAAATTTCAATGGCAATTTCATTCAAATGGTTAAGAATGTAACATATGAGAATGAACCTTAAAAATTATATTTATTATCGTAAATATATAATAATAAGCGTTTCGTTATGTCATCGATTGTTGTAAATACGAGGAGATTGTTTTTTAGTGAATGCGACTTTCTTTGTCACTCTTTCATTCATAAAATGTATATTTTTACATAAGACTACAAGGTACTTACCGCTTATAACATTAACTACATCACACGAAATGGTTAAATAAGAACTTTTTTGTGGTTTCACACACAAGATTAAATATTTGATAGTAAAAAAAAATTGCACAAAACTTTATTTCACCGAAAACGCAAATATAAACTATATAAGCGATAGTTAGATCTCAAAAGTAATTGCACAAATTCATATATTTACATTACTAATATATTTGCTGGAAATGGAGACCACCCTGTAACATTCATTCAGAACAATTTTATTCCCATTTCTAACCCATGAGCTATATAATACTTATATATATATATAATATATAATGCATTACAGACTCAGTAGATAGCTTTTTTTATGACCCACCCACCCATACACATACACACACATACATATATAGAAAACGAACGCAACACATAAAATGTATACACACATTGAGAAAAATAAAAACACGTCATCATATAAGCAGCTAAACTGTTCTGCGATGAAGAAATTATTATATTTTGTGCTTCGCACTATGTACCTATAATGATCATGATGATGATGACATCATCATCAGCCCAATTTAATATTATTATAACATATTATCGTACAGTAATTAAGTATAATATCCTATATGCAAAATAAACCTGAATAGAAAATTGCAAGCATCTTAAAGACGAGATGCGGTCGATGATATTGTATCAGCACTACTCAAATGGAGTTCGCTAAATAAGAACATTTAAATAAAGGAGCCCAACTATTGCAGCACTAGAAAAAAGAGAACTTTTTGTTTTCTTTTCTTAAGCACTTTGTAGGCTTTTATACTTGATTAGTATCATATATTTATACATTATGTTCTATGGGAACCATTTGTTATATACGATAAAATAAAGAGTGGTAAACATAATATGCCCCAAAATAGAATATTTATATTACATAAATATAAGTATATAAAGTACCAAATACATAAAGAAGTTAATATATTATTTTATATTATTTATATTGGAACGATATCGGAGAAATACAGGCAGGCAAAACTAAATAGAAGAGAGATTGGAGTGAACGAATTCTTACAGTTATAACAAATATAGAGTTTCCTGTTCTAAATGCGACATACCTCTTGGATACCTAATAAATACTTTGGAAAATAGGCTCTGACGTCCGAATGTAAATAAAATCTACTATATTCTACAATAAATCTATTTAAAAAAAAAAACACACCAACTAGCATCGTAGCGTTTCATGACAAGGGTGACTAAGTCCACCCTAAAAAAAAATTGTTTTTTGTTTATAATCTTTTCGCTTCGAAACTTTTTTTTTTTGGGTTTGAGCACACCCTAAAAAAAACTGCTCACGTTACAATTCTGCCTTATTCAAGTAATAACATTGCTGGTCTACGACCTGTTTCAAAAATGTACTAACTTTGAATATGTCAGCGGTATAAATATAAAATTAATAATTAATTATTTTTATTTCAAAAAGATAGCAGATTACCAGAAAATATCACAATTAAATAAATTATAATTGTTAAAAATACTCTGATTGAAGACAACAAAAACTTTATTTTATTCGAGAAAAAAAGTCTTGAAATCCAATTTAATCCGTACCCAACAACAGTTGGGTAAAAAAAAACAACAACAACATAAGAATCATAACATAAATACTAAACCAAAAAAAAAAAAAAAGACTCATACATTCAATCCATTCATGTAATTAAGAGGCGAGCATCTACACAAAAATCCACTACAAAATTAAAAAAAAAATTTAAAAAACAAACAAAAAATGGAAAAAAGGAAAAAAAACACTTACTTTTGGCTTCCCCATCTATTTCTCCAAATATGGAAGTAGAAAAATAACTTCTTACCGTCGCAAGAAATGTTTTAACGGTTTTTCTACCTAAACCATTTAATTCACAGGTTTTCTCTTTTATACCACCTCCACTACCTTCTGCTACGACGACTACTACTATTGCCATCAGTATAACCGCGCCGCAATGTATTTCTAGGGGGCAGCACCACTAGTAAAAGCAAAGCAGTGCCATTTTCAGTGGAAAAAAAATACATCAGTCATAGCGCGAGTACTACGATACAAAGTTATAGAGTATAGTCGTTCAGCACTCAGCCAGCAGCACAGTCTGCAATTAGGTTTTATCCTACTTGGGTGTTTTGCGATAACTAAAGGAAAAATTTATATGCACACACAATAATATTATATATATATTTTTATATAATAATTAAGCAAAAAAGAAACAAATATTAAAAAAAAAGACGTTGTGTTTATTAGACGTTTGTCGTGTGTTTTATTTTATTTTTTTTTTGTGGCTTTGTGCAATAATTAATGGTTTTATATATTAAAATAATACAACAACCATCGACGTGTTTTAAAAAAAATAAATAACAAAATATTATAAAAAATACACAAATACGACAATAAATGAAATAAAAAAAATATAATCTACACAATAAATATGACTTAAAACGAGTATTAAATTTTAAAAAAAAAACACAATTCACTCTCGACATGCAAATTTGATGATAATAAAAATAAAATTAAGTAAATAAATAAGAAAATTTAGAAATAATTTGAAAAATCTATTAATAAAAATGTTTAATTAAATTAAATTATCAATTACAAAAAAAATAATCTAAAGCTGAAAACGGGAGTGCAACAAGTGATTTATGTAAAGCTTTAATATTCAAACAAAATTAATGAATTAATTAATTAGAATTAAAAGAAATATAAAAAAAAATCTGATTTTATTCAAATCAAAATTTCTTACCATTTGTGTAAATTGAATCAAGAATAAATGATATAAAAAAAATGATTGGCATCAATTAATTATGATTATGAATTAAACCAAAAAGAAGAAGAGAAAAAAGAAAATATATATAATTCCAGTAAAACATTTTGACTTTAAAACGTGAAACAAAGTCGCTAATAATATTCACATTAATTAATATCTTAAAATATTGATAAAAAAAATCTATAAAATCTAAATAATCGGGAGAAAAAAAGAAAGAAGAGAAACTACAAAACTACGAGAGTAATAATAATTTAAAAAATTATAACTAAGAATTTCGACATTTTTTTTTTAAATAAAACACTTGCCATAATGAAAATAATTGTTGGCGCCAAAATATGTGCTAAGTAAAATGAATTAATAATTTTAAATTATTTATAATATTGCACTTATTTTATGGCACTTTATACCAATATCGAATTACTGCACCACACATTACGCACTATTATTACAAATAAACAAATCAGTTATTTTTCTTTTTTTCTTTATTTAAATTCACAATTCGCACCATCTAATTTCATAATATTTGTTAAATAATTATATAGATTTAATATTAACAGAAATTAAATAAATTGCACTATCATTGTTGTAATTTAAAAAATATACGAATAGAAATATTCGTTGCACTCGCAAATTAATAAAACCAGTGCACAGAACACAAAAATTTACACGTACTTCACCATTAATTGAAAAAACGTTTTTAAGAATCCTAACCACCTTTATAATAATTATTTTGTGTGTGTGTTTTTATTTTAAATTCAATTCCATAATCACAATTTTTTTTTGTTTTTTTATTTTTATTTTGTTTGTTAATTTCGTTTGGGTTCCAAATTTTGTTAAAAACTGAAGAGGGCCACATATAACAAATTATGAAAATGTTGCAGAAAATCAAGGTAATCATAAATTTCTATTTATTAATTAGCTTTTATATAATTTAGAGAAAATATACATTCATGCTTTTTCTTTTCTTTTCTTCTTTTTTTTTTTATTTGTAATGTATTGTAAGCGAATAATATAAAAAGTTTTTAATTATCAAAGGCTCGAAATCAATGGCAAAGAGTATTTTCAGTTAATTATTCTTTTAAGCTAGTTTTTAACTATGTATTATAATTTTATATATTAATTTTGAAATTGTTAACTGACAAGTATAGTGTTTAAATTAAAGTATAATTGGGGTTCCATGCAGAGAGGCGAACCTTTTCCATTTTTGAGGGTTCGGTTCTTTGGGTTCGGTTCTTGAAACATGAAAAGCAGGGTTCGGTTCTGAAAATTAAATTTAAGGGTTCGGTTCTAAAAGCGAAAAAAGTGAGGTTCTTGGGG
>JAABKK020057605.1:0-10540 GCA_011634745.2 Catotricha subobsoleta
AAGTTTCAGGAAAATCGATCTATATTTGACCCCCTCAACACGATCTTGAAATTTTTATTTTTTCCCAAAAATCATAAAAGTGTTTTAAGATATTTCGAATAAGACATACTATTAAAAATAAAGTTCCAATTAATACGTGAAATCCATGAAATCCTGTTGCTCCCTTATGATATTTAAACAAAAAATTTTTTTGGTTTAAATCATACGTAAGCAAAAAAAAAATATTTATTTTATTATTTTAAGTATTAATTACATAATATGTTAGTTTTAGTCCAAATTTTTGTTATTTTTTAGTTCAAAATTTAATATTTTCAATATTTTAGACAAATAGGCATCAACTTGTTCGAATTAAATTAACATATTATGTAATTAATACTTAAAATAATATAATAAATATTTTGTTTATGCTTACGTATGATTTGAACAAAATTTATTTTTTTATTTTTTTAAATATCATAAGGGAGCAACAGGATTTCATGGATTTCACGTATTAATTGGAACTTTATTTTTAATAGTATGTCTTATTCGAAATATCTTAAAACACTTTTATGATTTTTGGGAAAAAATAAAAATTTCAAGATCGTGTTGAGGGGGTCAAATATGGATCGATTTTCCTGAAACTTCGTTTTTAGCTTTTACTTACTATTTTTCATAAGAATTTATCCCTGCACTTAAAAAATTTACCAAAAAAAAAAATCCATACAAAATCAGAACGCCCTAGTGTCCACTGTCCATCTCACACGTATTTCGTGTAAAGTAAATGTTTAATTCCTGTACAAGTTCTTTAAATAGTAATTCTTAGACGCCGACTTTTGCCAAAGAGTACCAGGGCAAAAATATTTTTCATTTTCCTGTAATTCAAAAAAAAAAAAATAACTATGAGAAAAAAAGTCTTCTTCTGTCCTTAGAATACAGGGGCTAATTCAAACATTTAATGGTAAGTACAGGGGGTACAAGGGCTAACACACAAGGAACACAATAAATGACCAAAGGTCACGATGACGTCATTTTGATGTCACTTGGTCATGAATTAGTCACAAATTGGTCACATGTGGCACCACTGTGCTCCTTGAGCATACATAAATCGAAAATTTCTTGATTTGAGTACAGGGGCTAATTGATACATTTTAATGTTTTCGATTTGAGTACAGGAGCTCGAGGCTTTGAGCACGGCAGTAGTCGATGCCTCTGAATAGTATATATATTCCCAAAATACTTTAATCACATCCGAACTAAATTTTGCAATAAAATATGTATTGTATAGTTATTATCAGGGTTGCACTTCAGACTATCGACGATACTTTTGCTTTCGATACTATCGTAGATACCGATACTTTTTGCGTAGAATTATCGCCGACTGTATCGGTCGCAACCTGATTATACAATATATTAGAAACCTCATCAACATACTCAAATGTTTATAAAAAAAAATTCTTCACGGTTTATTTAATGTTAGCATACATAAGTATCATTTTTTAAAATGATTTTAATTTTTTTTTCACTACATCATTAAAGTGTTAAATTTTAATGAAATTATAGTTTAAGTGCCTTAACTCATTCATAAATGGTTTGTCCATATTTTTGTTTTGTTTTTTTTTTTTATGAAATTACATTAAATATTTGCAACTGCATCGCATTTAAAACATTCCATATCTTATGATTATAATCTATTTTACTTTTCACATTACCATTATTTAACAATTTTCTTTTTTGTTGTTGTTGTTGTTTTTTCATTTCTTCACATATCCATCCCTCTTATCCAAGTTACATACATAATTTCCATAATAAAATATTTCATAATAACTTCTAAAGAAAAAACGAAAAAAAAAATGAATAAAAGAAGCGCAAAATATAAACGGTTAAAGCATTTAAATTATATGAATGCATTAGGTAAAATTAAAAAAATAAAAATAGAAATAAAAATGCAATGATTATATATATGTAATAATATATAGAAATAAGTATAAATATTAATTAAAAATTCGCATTTCTGTGTCTGTAGTCCTCATACTCTGTGTACACACAGAAATTTAATTCCCTTAAGTGTTTGTACATTCTATATACGATCATGTTTGATGTTATTACGTGCATTTCTTAATTCTTATAAATATCATGGATTATAATTTATAAAAGTAATTTATTGTTAAATATATAGGTAGGTAGGTGGTTGTCATTGTAATAATATCAACATGTGTTGTGTATTCATTTCATCCAGACCAATTTAAAATCTGACTATTTTTTTTTCTTTTAGAAAAAAAAAAACGGAATGTATGAATGAATTAATGAATGGGGTGTGCAAATAGAAATAGGAGGCGGTTACGATAAATTATATGGAATAATTTTTCATGAATGTATTTTTTATATTTAAAAGAAAGAAAAAAGAAAACCGCATATAAATAATTATATGGTAATATGTTTCGAATTAATTTATGGATCAACATTTCATTTCCTTTGCATTTATTTGTGATTTTATTTAGAGGAGAAATAACTATATTAAAACATTATTCAATGAAAATGCGATGCCCAATTTATAAATGGAAATTTAAATTTAAATTGGGCGCCTACAATAATCTATTTTTAACTGTAAAATCATTTGAATTTATAACATTACGCTTAATTAACATAGCTTTTGTGGTCTCTCATAGATTTCATTACAGTGTTTTAAATATTTCAATTGAAATCGCCCATTTAAATTAATATGCGAACATTGATTGGGTTACATTGTACAAAAAAAATAAAAAAATATATATATATATAAAAAAAATAAAACGTGCATCAATCAATTGAATGTACATAATCGATTTATGTTTTTTTTTTATTTATTGACTTTTAAATGTTTTGATGGCTACAATTCAGTTTATTTTTACAACCAAAAAAAAAATACTGTAACTCCACTGTGGGAGCCAATAAAATAATGGAAAAGTCATAAATGAATGAATACAAAATATAATGAATTTTATACAATTCCAAGAAATCATATAATGTTTTGATGAAACTGACATAATTTACGAGATCTTATAGATTGATTCGATTTCAAACATATACCAATTTCTAATTCTAGAGCTTATCTTATTTAAAAAAAATAATTTTACAAACTAACCCTAGAGGCCTAGCTCAAGGCACGTTCTATTTTTCTTTTCTCAGTATTATTAATACACTTTTTTTTTTCTTATTTCTGATAAATGTTAAAATGTGAGAAGTTAATATTAATATATCGGAATTTACGTATTGTCAATCAATATTATATAAAAAAACGCCATAAAGAATTAGTATTCAAGCAAGGTGGTTCGTATATAATCAACATTCTAGTATCGTATTTTGTTCTTCTAACGTATTTTATACACTCTGGTGCCTTGCATAAAGTGGCTGGCATAGCTTCTGGTACATAAGGGGATTTTAACGTTTTTCTTTTCGACTTTTTTATGTGTTCTTTTATTTTTATTCTTTTCTTTCATTCTTTCTTTCTGTGTAAGTATTGTAGGAAAATGACTTCAAATTCATTACATTTTCAAAGTATCCATTTCGGATCAATATTTCCGATTTAAAAGAAAAATCTAACTTTAGCTGTAATGATTACTGTAATTTTTCATTTCACTAATGGCTCTACAAATTGAGTTGCTGGAGAGCTTATAATATGGAGAAAGGTATTATGCATATAGATTTTACTGAAACCCATTATATACTTAACAGTATCTTTTCTATATGAGGATTTATTGTAATATACCGAACTAAATACTTTTTGTAGGTAACAATGTTCCATTACCATTGATTTAGCCCTTTTAAATATTCAATGTTTAATGGCACGTAAATAATTTAATTGATTGACTTTTAACTATAATAATTATGGATGGAAACCTATAAAATATAGATAATTTTTTTTTTCTTTCTGTTTTGTATTGTTATTCGGTCATTACAATAAATTATATGCTAAATTTATTATATTAGGATTTGGAGTGTAAGCTTTTCTTTAAGCGAGAACCGTGATTTAAATCTATTACAAATAATCATTATTGATAGAGATATTCATTTATGGTTAATTTCCATACGTCACAAACGGGACATTGCATTGCAACACTTTCAGAAACAATATCTCTACCTGAATTGAAGAAGCTACGAATGTATTGGTACTCAGCTTCCTATTTGTAGTGGCAAAAGTCGTCGGCTGAGAGTTGCGTTTTGTCGCATATCCATTTTTCTTTGAAAGGAGAATAGACCTTATGTCGTTTTATTAAAAAAGAAAAAAAGGATTAAGGTCTGGAATTTTATGTTTTTTTGTGCTTTATCTACTTAATTGATATCAATCCCTAAATTGATTAAATTTTGAGCAAAAAAGCTGAATTAGTTTGTAAAATTTGTATAGCACGAACTTTTTCATTTTCCATAAAAGCAAATGAGTTAAAATAGTTTTATTCATTTTTTTTTTAATAAGTCAAATTTTTAAGTTTATATTGAGCAGAAAAATAGGTATGAATGAGATATGAATGCTTTGTTTTTATTATTGAGATTTTCAAAGCATCTGTTCAAAATAAATTATTCTTATTCGTGTATGCAGCACAATTTTATTCGACTCACTCAGACATTTTTCTATACCAGTTTATGCCGAATTAATTTTAGATAGAAGATCGTGATATTTTCCTATCTAATCAATGGCAGAATATAAATGCTTTTAACTTGCTAAACAGAAATAAAAAATGTTTTTGTCGAAACAAATCTAACGTGCCATTAAAAAGATTTGTAATATATTTTCTATAGACTAAATCATTTATATAAAGTATATATATATTTAAAAAAAAAAAAACAAAATCACTTCGGTCAGTCAGGCGAACATTTATAATAAACATAGATACCATAGCTACTAGAAAAAATTATTTTGATATATTTCTAGTTAATCGAATTATATTTCATAAACACTTCCATAAACAACGAACTCAAACAAATATTTCTATATTTGTAAACAATTCTTTTGTTTTTTTTTTTTTATATTCTTATATATTTTCTATCTATTTCCAATGATATCCATTAGGAAATAAAATGAATATTTTTCATTATACATGTTATGAGCGCGCCCATACCTTGTTCATCCCATATATATACCATCTTTATTTCTAAAACAATATTTCTATCTAGCATAAGTTTTGTAAATAGACAAATATTATAGTATGTTGTGTAGCATATCTAATCGTACCAGTTTTTCCATACGATAAAATATCATAATGTATATATATTATATAGATAATATAAATAAAGAAACTCCTCTATCAATTTCCTGTAGCACCTGCCACACAGATATTTTGTAGTTAGAAAATAAAATCTTTTTCTTATTAGTTTTTCCCCTTTTTTTTTCTATTTCATAACAGGAAAAATAGATCGATTCTCAATATTTTGATGACACCACATATGTTTCTCGCTCGTTTGGCTCACCATGAAATATTCTACCTACAGTTCTTTGTGCATATGTTTGTATTTTTTCTATTTATTCTTCTTCTTTTTTCTTCATTTTTTTTTTTGTGTTCCATGACAAAGTAGGTTTCTGTAACGTAGTACGTTCCCTTTTTTTATTTGAATGGGTTTCTTTTTTTTTTTTTTTATATAATTCGAAATATACGTCTACCAACTACCTTTATGCTGTCATCAAGGTTCTGTATTATAAATAAAAATTTAGCTTCTAAACTGTTCATATTTACAGTTTGGATAATGGATATGCTGAACTGTAGGTTTAATTAAAATTTCACGAACCCATAAGGCAATTACTATGTTCATACACATACTCGCCAATTCTATATAAACATTTGAAGATTTTATACGTTATGTCGTTATGTTTGTTTTGTTTGTTCTTTTTTCTTTTTTTTTTTATTTACCAGGAATTCACTAATTATAAAAAGTATTAATATTTATGTGAAAATATTAAGTCATATATCAACAATTTCTATTTTAAAAAGTTGGATGTTATTAATTTTAATCCACCTGGAAATGTTTTATTAAACAAACATTAAAAAATTTCTTATAATTATAGTAAATTTAATAAAAGAAAAATTTGCAAATAAAACACATTCTATATTTCACTTTTCGTTCTTTCTTTTATTTATTTTATTTTTTTTTTGTATATTTCTTCTTTGTAAATAAAAGTATGTAAAATAGAACTGAGAACACATTGTTCAAATATCTAAAATACATAAACTTTTTATTTTCTCGTATTTATATATATTCTTTTTTTTTTACTTATGGCAATCACTGAGTCACGAACGTGACCAAATTTATTACAAGATTTACATTTTGGCCAAATTTTACAATTTATGCAACAAAAAAAAAAAAAAATAGAAACAGAAACAGAAACGTATCCGTATGTTAAAATAATATCCGTGTTTTGTTATACATAAACCACCACCGGCAACCACCAGCACCATAGTTAAAACAGATATAATAAAGAATAAAAAAAAAAAATACGAATTGCAAAATAAAATATAAATATACATATAACTAGATGGATGGTATTATAAATATTGTAATTCTGTGTT
The DNA here is from genome assembly GCA_011634745.2 of Catotricha subobsoleta. Classification (NCBI taxonomy): domain Eukaryota; kingdom Metazoa; phylum Arthropoda; class Insecta; order Diptera; family Cecidomyiidae; genus Catotricha; species Catotricha subobsoleta. The sequence continues at coordinate 6,516 of JAABKK020057605.1, forward strand.
GTGTTGTTCAGTGTGTACATTGTATATTGTCTAAATCAATAAGTTTTTATCCATTGTGAAATAAATTTCTTGCTATATAAAATTTAATACCATATGATCAGAGATGTATAGATTGTATTTATATTATAGGAAAATAAAATCGTCTTTTCTTTGGATTTATTCAAACATTTATAAATCGAAACGAATAGGATAAAAGGCCAATCACCTGTGGTAATACAAAGTAGCTTATTCAAATGCAGTGTACATGTACAATGTACATTGTAAGATTCACAATACACGAAAAAAAAAACACCACAAAATGTGACTCAATTTACAGACTTATTTATATATGGGTATCAACTCTACATGATTGTAATGTGGTAGTCTGGGTGATATATTTTCCATTTATAACAGTCGTCTATAGAAAAGTTAAATTGTGGTCTATTTATTTATATTATTTGAATATATTATCAATGCTCAATGCCTTTGATTCTTCTCTATAACTCTTATATATGTGTATAATGTATTGTATAGGTGGTGCATTCTTTATTCTTTGTTTTATTTCATTCTGTTTTGTGTTACCTCTAGTTTACTATAAATGGATAGTTGAGGGAAACGTTCTTTTGTGTTACATTTCAATCATTGTTAAAGTATATGTGGTAGAACGTAGAATGTATACCTTTGTTGTTATTAAATGGGTTGAATTAAAAACATGAAGTGTGCACGAATTATATGGTTATGCAGTTTTAAGTTTTTTTTTTAATGATAAAATATTTTTAATTTGAAGAAAAATCAAAAGAAATTTTAACAATATTCAATTAATGGTCATTAACTAATGGTTCTATTAATCTATTATCCTTGACGAAAATATATATAGAAATATGTAATTTATGTAAATAGTCTCTGTGATTTTGAAACCAGAAGCAGTCCCCCAGAGATCGTGAATTAAGGTCAAACCACAAAGCTAAATATATCTATATAATAAGTAAACAAACAGGTATATATGGCAATTGTTCTCTGCTGCTCAAACATTATAAGATTAGTAACCCACAGAGCTAAAAAGGCATAAGACATAAGACATAATGAATTGAAGATGATGATGATAAATAGTGTTGTATTTATAAATGAAATAGAATAAAGACGAGTTACACTAAAAACATTTGGTTGGCTGAATATCATTTGGAAACTCTATTCAATTGTCCAGAAGAATAAAGCTGCAATTATTTAATTCTGACTGTAAATCAAATTACATTTTATATTGTTGTTATGAAGCAGACACAGTCTTGTGTAGAAGAAGTATACATCTTATATAATCCAAATGAGTTGGCCAGAAGCAAAAGCAAGGACTTATACTATAGAACCGAAGCGGAATAAGAGCTTTTAATTTAAATAGTGGTTACAGATTATTAAATTTTGTAATAGTTCAACTATATAGAGCTGTAGTAGTTAAACAAAAATAGCTCATATTAATATATAAATTGTTGTAACGAATATTATATTCAAATATCTATGGATTCATAATAGCTTCAACAGTTATTTTTTGTGATGGCTGCAGCTGTATAAGAGATTTATTTAAAAAAAAAAATCTGGATGCACAAGAATCAAACAATATGGGAATGAAACTAATGAGAAGTACCAACAAAATTTATTGTGAAAGCTAATTTGCTATTTGCAATAAGGTAGTAATCGTTCTACAAATTATTTCAGTGTGATCTCAGTTTTTCAATATTATATAAGAAAATGATACGATAAAAAAAAACCAAAATGATAAATGAATTAACTAAATATCAGTGCTTAAAAGCATTTGTAAGCAAAGCATTTAAATAATAATTAATTAATGGTTATTTATTAGTGATAATATTTATATCTAGTTATCAAAATCATATAATAAGCATCTACCAATCGTAATTATTAACAAAATCTAACATCATATTATATAGTCGTGTATTGTGTCGTATGTTTCATAAATTAATGACACTGTTCATAAATACAATATCATTATATGGTCATTATTTGCCTTAAATAATTAGGATCGTAATTTGTAGCATTAGAATTAAGTATATACCATAATACACAAATATAACAAATACCGAATTCATTTATAATATACCATAATTTACTGTGTGTGTGTATGTGTGTGTATAAGTGCGTACGTGTAGAAGAACAGTTAGTTTTCGAAAATAATTTAGATAAGCCAAAAGGGTTTATCAGATTATATTTTATTATTGTTTTGGGACATTTGTTTGGGGTTTTGCAATGTGGTTTTTGATAGTGTTCTGTTGAGCATTTTATCGAAATAGTTTTGAAATTTGTACGTTTAACAGAGCATTATGTCAAAAACTTAATTTTAAGGGAATTAGATTTGTTCCGGTAGATTTGTTGACCTTAATTTTTATTATTTTTGTTGTTGTTTGTTTGTTTTTTTTGTTTTTTTTTGTTTTTGTAAAACATAGATGTGTACATAAACAATACAAACTGGTAAAATTTAATGTAATTATAATAATCATGTTTGAATTATGGGAATGATTTATAATTTGGAAACTATATATAAATCGTGGGTATTTTCTTAGTTACAATTATAATGTCGTTTCGAATAGTTTTTGGATTAATTTTGAATTTGAACAGCTCTGCTATATTACAGTTATATGTCGTAATAGCAGCATTTCGTAATATTTTTTTTTTTTTTTTTAAATTATAATGCTGAATTCTTTTGTTATATTTATTGTCAATTAAAATTAAATTAAACTGCGAACATCATTCTATCGCCTTTACGACTACCAATCACCTACAATGACTTTAAAATAATTTCATTTGAAAATTCAATTTGGCAAAACATCTTTTAGGTTGTTCAATTTGTCTTGTGTATGCGCTCCTTATAATTTATCAAGTTTTCCTTAACAGAGTACATTTATCCTCGAACGAAAGAAGAGACGTTAAAACTGAAAATTAATTTTCTTCAGTAAGCAAAAGAAAAAAAAAATGGCTGCATTATAACAGCGATGAGGATGACCATGTTATATACCCATGTTCTTAAAATGTAAAGCAATTCATCACTTAAGACATGTGAACAACGTGGACATAAAATGAAATGAAGTAAACTTAAAGAGTTTTTCGTTGCTCAGTTGCGATGCAACGGGGGATATAATAAATATTTGTGATCGCATACTTATACAAAAGATTGAATAGTTTAAATAATCATCAACAGTGGCGAACTGAGAGAGAAGGCCCCTAAATTAAAAATGTATTTCATTACTTTTTAAGATAGCAAAAAAAATGTAGGAGTATAGATGGTTACACTCTTTGGACTATAGACGATTTTTCTTTAAAAATCACCACAAACAACATCCAAGCATTTGTATGAAAAATAGCAAGAATTATCATACTTGTTATATTTATACTTTGGTCCGAACATTAAAAAATAAAATCACGATTTCAATGCTTTATTTAATCGATAAAATAAAGCAATAAGTAAATAATAATTAAAGAAACTAATACATACTTAAAAATTGTAATGAAAACCTTTTTCAAAATTTCTATGGTCTTATAATTCGCTAATTCAATAATTTCACCCACTTTCTATATATAGAATATGAAAATAAAAATATTTAAGGGTGGTCCGTTACTTCAGTGCTTGTATGGTATTCATGTACCGTCAAATCATGATAGCGACAAAACTTCAAATGAACATTTGAAGTAGCTTTTGACCACCTTTTATGTTTTTTAAAACAAATTTTTTTTTTTGGGATTTTTTTTAATAAAATTGTGATTCTCAAATCAATTAAAGAAATCCAATTATAGTTTTCGTGATGAATGAGGTTCTTCGTTGCAAAGATCGATCATGCATATTAAGTTGCAAAAAGTCGAATTTTAGTACTTGAATGGGTGACCCACCCATCGCTCTATACAAAGCCCGCTAGCCAGGTTGAGAAAAATTAATGGAAACCATTGGGAAGATATGCTAACCGCTAGACCAAAGTATAGACATAACAAGTACGATAACTCAGCTATATTTTGGTTATTAGTTCTTCACTCTTTCTTACACATTG
>JAABKK020057607.1:0-10539 GCA_011634745.2 Catotricha subobsoleta
GCCTACGTTAACGTAGTTTGCCCAAACTGCCTAATATCTCAAATAACAAATATTATTTGGTGTTTGAAATAAAATGAAAGTCTGGGCCGGAAGTCATGTAAATGTACAATGCCAATATGGAGAAGAAGTTGTTTATCATACGAGTATATAAAAGACATGTATTTAAATAATCCTTTTGCATATGATAGCAAAATAAAGTTTTAAACACAAAGTTATTCGATATTATATTAAACTTTAAACTATACTGTTGTTATCTTTCTACAATTGAATAGATTTCAATAAGTTTCATATTTTATGTATATTAAATATCGATAAAATACTTACTAGGTATTCTCATTATGCTATGAAACCACAAATGCAAAAGATACAGAACTTTAAGCTTAATTTATTATTATATGCAGCAACAAAGTAACCTTTTTTTATATTTGCAAATACAAATAATATTCATCTATTGTGAATGTGGAACACTTTGAAATAATATCCATATTAGATATAATATAAAATTATTATTGAATAAAACTATCTGTTGATATTATGAAGAAGTATTTTTATGGGCAAATTCATGTATAATAAATTCTTTCTGGTGACCCGTCCAACTTACTTCCTTTTCTTTTCTTTTCTTTTTTTTTTTTGCTTTTCAGCGGTGCGATTTGAATGAATTTTTTTTTAAATAAAAATACTTTGAATGGGCTATGTGCCAATAAATTTGTAAAGGTAGAAAAATTAGTATATTTGAGTATAGTTCTGGATGAAATAGAACTAGTTTGTTTGGGGTAGTAATCTTAAATATAACTAATATAATCGCAATAAGCATCCTTGGTTTAATTTTAGAAATAATTGAGGTGTTTTATATTAAGTAATCATCATCAGTCTAAAAAAATCGGAATTAATATGATTGAATTATTTAGTTTTTATAGCGTACTTTTCTTTTCGCATTTTTTTCGGATTTTGTCGTTTTTCATTCTTATCCATTCAAATTTATCGCCATCATCAATAGTTTTATATACAATAGGCAGTTTGGCCAAAATGACGTGAACGTAGGAATTGGTGTGAGAAATGACGTAGCGTGAAAATTAATAAGCAATTTTAACTCTCACGTCATTTTTCACACCAATTCTTACGTTCACGTCGTTTTGCCCAAACTGCCTAATAGTTAAACTCCTCAAAATATAAAAAATAAAAATTGCAATGAAAGACTAATAGAAGAAGAAAAAAATGTTTATTCACATTATAATTTTTTCGTTATATTAAATGTGCATATAATTTTTTTTTTTCTTTCACTTTTTTCACTTTGTATTTATGAGAATAAACCGCAGTTCCTGTTAAACCCATAACAGCTACACAGAAGACTATATATATGCTAGCTTGAAGGTAAACCAGCTTTATTCATGTGAATTAAATAGGTTTATACTTACTTTCGTGTATTTTGAAAAAGCATTATATTATATAATATCTGGTGAAAATCGATAGAAAATAAAAATGGTTGATTTTATCTGGCTCTTCCTGTACAACATTACAGCGTGTTCCATTTAAAACTTTTACCCCCTTTCAATTATTTTTAATTGACTTTTTCGCTTTTGAGAATAGTTGTAGAGGGCAGAGGGGCTGATAAAATGGTATAATTGAAATAGTCTAATACTGGTTTAAATGGTAAGACCACTTTCCTTTTAATTGAGAGGCTATCCATATATGCACATTAAATGAGATATACACTTGGTTTCCACTATCAACTTTAATATTGATCGTGATAATAATTAATCAGCATCGATAATCAACGTGCGTTCTAACTATTTTTTTAAATATTAATTACTATCATCATTTGACGTTTATGTCGTTACTAAAATTTAAAAACAATAAACATTTTTACGAAATTAAATAAAAATTCATTTGCCATTCCTTTTAATTTATTCGATTTTAATCTAAAATTATTTAAAACATCATAAAAATATGATATTTTGATTCAAATTTCATTTTATTTTTATAGAAAAGAGATTATATACGAAAATAAATGACAAACGTCAAATATAATCACTATTATAATGGTTACGCTTATTTTTCGATCATGATAGAAAATTTAACAGCGATTACTATCAGTTTGCGTTCCAACTACAAAGGTTACAACGATTGCTATCACGATCAACATTAATGTTGATAGTGGAAACGTAGTGATATTTCTATACCGAGTTGAACGCCAAAAATCGTTTAAAAAAAATATTCTTTCGTTCTAGATAGTTTTTACGAATATAGTCTAGCTGACTTAGCCATAGAAAATTATTTGTATCAATCAACATTTTTCTATGCATAAATCATCTTAATTTACAAAAATTAAGTGGATTTCAATTTGGGAACTCGATAAAATAATATTAAAATGATTTATGAATGAAACTATTATTAATTGATATAAATAAATATTTTTCTATGTCAATCAAATAGACTGTGTATTGGTTAGAAAAGCAGAACAAATCAATATTATTCTAATTGATCTTTTGCGTTGAACTTTATTATAAAAATAAATTTCATTTGAGGTATTTAAAAAAAAAAATTGATCTAAAATTTTATACCACATGGTGGGGCTCATAAAATGGTATAATTGAAATGGTCTAATTTCAATTATACCATTTTATGAGCCCCACCAGGCGCTTTCTATTTATCCGAAGAACTGTAGTCCTTTTGTTCTTCACATCAAAATGGCAGTTCTATTTAACTGAAGAGCATCTCATCAGTAGTTTGCTCATGATCCGACGGTACGGCGTGAGTAAACTAAGCGAAGAGTCTTCACTTTAACTGCCGAAGGGTTTTGTCTTGTGCAGTTTAACTGAAACTCTTTAGTTGAGAAAATGACAATTCGTTATCATTTCGGTGTATATAGAACAACTTAAGCGAAGAGCTGTCAACAACTGCCGCAACTGCAACTTATATTTACTGATGAGCGTCAATATGTGAACCGAAGACTGTTCAGTTCTTCAGGTAAATAGAAAGCGCCTACCATCTTCTACAAATTTCTCATAGACATCAAAGATCAAAGTTCTATCTAACACAATTTAAAAAAAAAAATAGAAAGCGTGAAAGTATTAAATGGAGGCACCCGGTGTAATAAAACAAAACTATGTATATTGTAAAATGCAGGAAATGTTAAAAGTTTTCCAATTTCTTTTTCTTGTTTTTTTTTTTCCATTTTTATGTTTGTTTTTGCAATAACCTCTGAACATGAAAACATATTAACTAGAAATGAGAAATGACATTAATAAAAAGTCGGTAGGTATGTGTTACAATATTCTTATTTGCGTATTGGTTTTTTGTTTTGTTTTTTGTTTCAATTTCTATAAATGTTGACTACAATGCAAGTAAAATTTCTATTTGAATGATTTTACTTTCACATCAAATTACTGGACCGTAATGATAAATCTAACTTCTGCTGTTTAAAATTTAAGAAATATTTGAATAGGTCACCTGCACCTCCTTAATCTTGGATAAATGTGAAAAATGTTTATAAGGTAATACAAATTTAATTTAACTAAGAATATCATATATTTTATTATTCAAAATTTATGTATATATAATTCCAGCTACAGACATCTCAAAATATTAAGAGAACGGTCGCGCATCGTCTGTCTCTTTTTATTGATACAAAATCTATTTCATGTCTCATGAACCGATTCGTATATGTATGAACGCGCATTCTGAACCGGTCTCTTAATATTTTGAGATGGCTGTATATGAATTTATGTTGACACAATCAACGAAAGTAGATATCAACAAACAAAAGCCTTATATTATTATTTTAATATTCAAAATTACAATAAAATACATATTCATTTATTTGTAAAAAAAAAATAGAAAATATTAAGTCTAATAATCCACGTGAAATACGTTGAACTTTCACATTCTACCGAAATGTATCAAAAACATTTAGACAATTTAAGTCCTTGTCAGTTCCATTTTAGACACATTGTTTTCTCCATATATAAGTTTCAAAATTTTTAAATTGTCCTTTTGCACTCGTTTAAAATAAAATCCCTTTTGTGATATTTGTAATTTTTTTTCTTTCTCATATTTTCATATAAAAACAAACAAAATATGTCGACTCACTTAGTGAATAGTAGAAATGAAATATATGTGAAAATTCCTACAAAGAAAAAAAAAACAAAACAAAATAATTATATATTATTATATAAATATCTCTAACAGTAAACCTTTATTTATGCATTATACGATATCGCATCAGTATCAGAACAACAAAATGTTCGTGACAGTTTGCCATTACATTGAAGACAATTATTTTAATGAGTTCGCAAAATATATATAGACAAAATGCAGGCACGTACATAGGTTCGCTTTACATTTCGATTGTAAATCAGGGAATTATTAAAATAATTTTAATAAGAATGAGCTAAGTAGTGAGAATACATAAGGGATAAGGACGCATGAAGGAGAAAAAGGAATAAAAGTTTCATATATACGAAATTGAAATTGATAATTACAGAGTCATACAAGACGAGATTCAACGATTACAAATCAACCCAGAGTTAACCGAATTTCATCTTCATGAACTTTTAAAAAGCCAATAAAAAAAAAGCATAAAACTAGTGTCTGTTTTCATCACCCAGAAACTAGACTTTTATAAGTTGAACCAATTTGGTCATATTAAAGGCCAAGGTTTAGCGTCCCTACGTCCGATCCGACATGCAAAAATAGGGAAAAATAAATACCAAAGAAAGCTTATAAGCTCTTCATTATTTACAAATATGCTAAATTCAAAATTAAAGTCGAATTAATATCGAAAACACTATTTTACAGTATTTTCATTGCTCATACTTACATACCATAAAAATTAACGTAATATGTACTTTTAATATACAAAAAAACTATGTACGCTGATCTCACATCAATTTGACAAAGAAACTAAATGAATTTATTTATTTATTAATGATTGCCTTTACAGTTCATTTACCGGCTTTATATTTCATGGCGCTAGGCTAATATGTGCTTATATACAATCCACCGTTATTCTGTGACTGTCGTTTGATTCTTAAATTTAATCCGCTCTAATAAACAATGAATACAGAAAAATGCCGGACATTATATAAAAAAAGTAAGGGCGAGTAGTGGCCATTGGAACTTTGTGAACAAAGAAAAATATTTGATTCTTCTGCATGTTTGGTTCTTCTTTATTATTATATATTTATTTATTATTTTTTTTCTGTGTGTTGTTGTTACTATTGTAAATACCTCTATATTTATACATTATTTTTTATTTCTATGTAACCAAAATCATATCCGGAGCAGAAAAATAACATAAAATATCACCCTCCCGTTCGCATATAACAGCCTTCAATCATATATAAGTTTTTTTCTTTTTTTTTTTAGTCATTATTGCATACCAATTTCTAACATTTATAATAAGTACCTACTTTTTTTTTATTATTGTTGTGTTGAAAATAATTTACTTTTATTTTTTCTATGTGCAAACAAACAACCATTTTTCCAATTTATATTTTAATAACAATGTACCGGAATATAAGTATAGGTATCTGTTTACTTGTACTTTTATATGTTTGAAAAATTCAATTTATTAGCTCTACGAACAAATGATAACAAACCGAAGTTCGAAAATAGACTTTAATTTTCTTGGTTGGCAAAGAAATCTTCCCATTAATAGATATATCATTCAATTCAGGGAATGTTTCTGATAATATCAACCCATTAAATGCTAGTATGACTATGAATATTCCACCCAAAAATTGAAGCGATATCTCGATATTTATAATGATAAAATCAGAAAATCCAATTTATATTACCGGAATGAAAATGATTCGAATGTTCATAAGAAATATTTTGAAATGCAAGAAAATATCTTTCTGAATATTCTGTTAAATAAAATCGTATTTCATATATTTTGAAGTTGATAAATCTAACTATAGTTGGTTTTATTCTATTAAATAAGATTGCTTTAAGAGATGACATATGTCTGTGAAGATCTTTTATTTTTATTTTTTTGTTTATAAACAGTGCAATCTTAAGAAATGTCACTTTTAACCCCACTTGCATGGGAAAATGGGGAAGATGATATATTTGGGGGTTTGTAGATAAATTATTCACTTTTATAAAACTGCCACAAACAAAACGAATGTGTATCATGTACTGTTTAGTATTTGTGATTTTTATACTAAAGTTCTCTCAATTTGAGAATGGGAGGATATCCAAGCAAAAATTAATTATGTTTTTTTTTTCTTTTTTTTTTACTAACGAAAATTCAGAATCTGATCATTGTAATATTTCACAAACTCGTTTTATGTGGTATTTGCCTTGTTGATTATACAAACTTTAAACTCGAAAGCATCTTATAGGCAGGGATTGCTGGTTATTTCTAATCGATGGTTAAAACCACTTGGTTTTTTTCTTACCTTTCGAATCAAAAATCCAGTTTTGATCACTAAAATAAAAATATTCTATGTTCACTTTGTATCTCGAAAATTAGAATCGAAAGGTTTTGGACGATTCTAATTTTTAAATGGCACACATTTAAATGATCGCCTGAAATAACAAAATAATATTTGTTTGAAAAAAACCGGTTTAACCAATTTTACGGTTTTTTCCGGTTTTTTTCTAAAAAATCGAACATTTGCAAAGCCCTGTCTTAGGGAATCGTACTATTTAAGTTTGACTGGGGTTCGGTTCTGATAAATATAAATTGAGGTTTAAGTTCCAAATATGCAATCAAAATATTTTAAGAGTACGGTTCTAGAGGTTTAGTTCTGAAGCCGAAAAACCACAATTCCTCTGTATCGGTTCGGTTCGAATGCCTGATTAAGATTATACTAACAAAGAACTCGTTAAAAATATTCTTGCATAACCCGAAAGGTACACTTATTGGAATAAAATTGTTGATGTTAGTTAATGTTATTGTGTTTTTTTTTTCTTTTCAAAATAAATACTTAGTAAGAGAAAAACTTTGTATTACAACGTAAAGTATTTGTACTTCGCTCTGTAATCACATTAAAAAAAAAAAATGAATCATTCTAGGAAACTAGAATACCCTTTCAGATATCAAATTTTCAATATACTTTTTAATACCAACAAACCACCCCAAAGCCTGAACCATATTTCGAATGAATGATGGAGTGTGATGATTATATGCAGTTCAAACATTAAATAAAATAATATCGAAATTGTATATAGCATATATAGGAAACGCCATCAGGGAATTTTATAGCCACTAGATTATGAATCTCATAAATATAAATGAAAAATATTATTTTCAAAAAGTCATTAAAAAATTTCGTTTACAAATTCATGTAATAATTAATTAACAGAAAGATGGTGTGAGGAGATAGCAAATCAACAAAAATTGAAACTGAACTGACAAATAATTATCTAATAAATTTTCTCTGCGGTTTAACAGAACCAGAATCAATATTACGAAAAGTTTCGCATATCTTCATATCTCTGTGGTGGTACACAACCATCTAACCATAAAAATAACTGCATTCCGATTACAATATTATAGAATTTATTGGTAACAGAGGGGGTACATTTGCTATCGCAAATATCAAAGTTTTAAATTAAATAAAAGAAAAGTACTTCAACTTAAACACACAATTATTATTTTTCATAAACCATAATTTTTTTATCAAAGATATGAATGCGGTTGAATAGATAGAAAGTACTATTTAAATAATAATCGTTTATTTAATTTATTTATAAGATAATAAAATTGGTACGTTAAAATGTTGAATATGTAAAAGGTTGAGTAGGTATAGTTATATTTATATCAGTACTTTCTAAATACAATACAAACCTTTTTTTTCTGTTCGAAACCAAAATTTTTGAAAAAAAAAATATTTTCTCCGATTTTTCTATGGAGTACATTGTTCATTTTAACTCTCTATTATCCAACCCAGACAATTTCGAATTTAAATTCTTTATGTTTTTATTTTATCTGATATTCCCTGTATGATATTGCGGGTGTAATAAATTATTTCTGCATTTCAATATTTGAAATTGTTCTTTAATTCTCATCATCATCGGTTTCAATAGTTATAAATCCATATATATTAAATTGACGTAAAGCATCCCAATAAGCAACGAACGACGGTTTTTTGGTTGTATTTTCAGTGATTTCACATCGCTTTATTATTCAATAAAAAGTTAATATTATTATTATAATTCCTAAAGAATCTTTTACAATTGCTACAATGCATTTAGAAGAGACATTAGTAGAAATTTTTGAATATCAATCAATCATTCTTTGTGAAGTTAACACCCCCCACCCCCACCCCCTCAAACAATAATTATGCCCAATTTGTAACAAAAATAATTTAACGAAACTTGAGTGTTAAATTCGAAACCCTACAATATATAGTAGGTTTAATCATTGGCTTACACGAGTTAAAGCTTATTATAGCTCAAACTGCCCGAAATTCGTGGGTTACACTCGTTTTTGCTTACCGCCCTAAGTAGTGCGATTTCATGCGCCACTCTAAAGTCATCCGGATAGCACTAAGTGAATTTATTTGGGAGACATTACTAATTAAATTACGATTTTTGAGGGGGCGCGTGAAATCAGTAGAAAAACATTCTATTTTCAAAGGACATTATGAATGTGATATATTACCTACCCTGAAAACAAAATGTTTATTGGGACATTTAGTGTGTACATTTTTAATTAGTTTATCTCCGACATTTTTGTCTATAGCAAATAATGAAGAGGATATTTGCAACGAAGGCAATTAAACCAATTAAAACATTTAAAGCAATGAAATTCAAATAAAAATCAAATTTTAAAATCGAGAACTGTGTTATTTTCACTATTTTTTTTTAAATGTGTAAAATCCGTTCTATCAATTATTTAGCTCTGATTATATTTTGTATTTTAAATGATTGATTCAACTTGATTTACTTGAAGTACAACAAAAAAGAGAAGAAATAAGAAATGTGCCAGTGAATAAAATTCTCTATTGTTTCTAAACAAATTTTATTCTACCCATTATATACCATTATATACCCATTATAGTTACTTTTAAGATTATTTTATACAGTAAAACTTTTCTAAGTGGTCAGGCTCCGTCGCCGAGAGGTCTGGTCCTTTTGATTTATGGACCAGACAAATCAATTCATTTTTCACCTCTATATGTGAACCAAAATAATTGAAAAAAATAAATAAAAACCTCCGGTGTATGGACATTATGGTGACCCAAAATATTAAAGTGTCTTGGATTTCTTAGCCTAACATATATGTGATATATGTGATTTGGTGCCAATGAGAACTGTACAAAATGTCAGCTCGATCGGTTAACTTTAAGAGGTCGCCCAAAGTGCTAGTTACTTCGAATGAAAATTATTTATATAATGAAGCTCAACAGCAAAAGATCAATTGGAAAATTATTGATTTGTTTTCGAGTTTTAGCCATAATGCATTCAAACTGTTTTATCTATAGAAAATTAAATTATTATTTTTATTAATCAATATTTTTGTTACATAAAAATCATCTTAATTTACAACAAGTTAATTAATAAACCGCATACATTTATTTTTATTCTCGTATAAAATATGCGATATACTTAATAAAATAAATTAATTAAATAATTGGAAAATATGTTATGTGCATAAATCTTATATATATGAATATATGTATAATTATTTACATCACAAACATCAGATTAATAATTTTATTTCACGACATTTTATTACAGAATTTGCTTTTACATTATCCATTAATTTATTAAATAAATACACAGTAAAACATCACATTTCTTCATCGTATTACTTGTGACGTCATTTCTTATTCAGAAAATATGAAAATTTAATTTAAATTCAATTACCATGTGATGTTCTAAAACGGTGTGTTTAACATTCATTATTTATTATTCGTTAAGAAATGCAGCAGAATTTAGTCGTCAGAAATCAAAGACGCTATAAATACACTTCTCAAAAAATTATCCCATTGATATTTCGTACTTAATTATTTATTTAAGCTTACAGTTTTCCCCAGCAAATTTTTATTAATAGTAACAAAATAGTTTAAAATTAAACTTATTATAACAATATAAAATAAAAGTTTTGGGACCTAGTGAGCATATTAAAGCATACTATGAAGCAATCAAATAGATAACCGAAAATACGAATACTAATGAAAAATGGCATAGTGGAGTTTGCTAGAATTTTTCTCTGAATGACCAGAACTTTTTTCTGGTTGGCCAGACACTAATTCAGGGCCGTAACCAACGCAAAGTCACAGAGCTGGCTAAGCCTCGATTATTTGATATTCACACTGACAAAAACGGACTTCACTACTTTATTCCCTATTAGGCTTAGGAAAAGGTTTTCACCGAAATCGGACCTGATCATTTTCTCGAGTTATCTACATTTTAAGATTTTTGTTATATGAAATGATACTTATATGTATTAGGGTGATTTTTTAAAAAAAAATAAACAATTCTTTGGGTTAGGATCTCATTTGCTTCGTTATGGTGCAAAAGAAATTTACATATATTTACAATATATATATAACCCCAATCATGATACAGGAAGTGGTGGTC
>JAABKK020057608.1:0-10539 GCA_011634745.2 Catotricha subobsoleta
CAATAAAAACAATTATGCTGAATATCGGTAACTATCGTTACAGAAAAGGCGTATTCAGCGTGGAATGACCCATATATGTATATCACATATCAGGCAGTGAAGTTTTTGTAATAGAAAATATAGTGTCGAATTTTAAAGTCTCAAATCTTGGCAAATATCTATTTGATAGAAAAATAAGACAGCAAAAATAAGAGGGTCCATCCATTTCACAACTTTCTAAGCACATTGGCATTATTAAGAAAAAAAAAATGGTAAGTGTCCTCCAGTTATATTTTTCAAAAATCAAAATACCAAACTTCATCGATTTAGTGGCACTCTTTTCGTTCGCCAATGGGATCTAAATTTTAACTATTTTTTCTCCAAATGGATATTTTCCAGAGGTAAAATTCGACACTTTGATATTCTTGTCCCCCCAATATATGTACATAAATAAAAATAATGATAAAATTTAAAAATAAGCTAAGGTAAAAATCTACATCGCTACAATTACTTATACAATAGATATATGCATACTGCATAGTATCTCGTTACAAAAGGCAAAAATTAAAAATTTCGGTATTTGATAATTTTTGTATCACATATATTTAAAGTTATCTTTATTTTCCGAAAATAAAAGTTATCAACGAGAATATATAAATATTATTTTTAGTATAAAACGAATTAATTTTGAGTATAATCTGAAATATCAAACTGTGAGCTTCAAATAAACACTGAATGATAAATTAAAATGCAATGAAATGAAAATTTAAAGTGTCTTAACTCTTAATATAGTGAAAAATAAGATTATGGTATTTTACTTTAAAAAAATAATCTGCAATTTTACACAGCTTTAATTAAGAGAAAAAAAATATATATATTCAACAAATTTATTCTACAAGGTGTTCCATAGTCTATACAGATATAGTTAGACTTTAAATAGTTTTAATATTTAAAGGTAGACACTAAGAAAATTGTAATTACCGTCATACCTATTTCGTCTATATACCATGCTTATTTATGTACAATGTACGCTTAGCTATGATCATGACCTAAGTATATCCCATACAGTTAAGCGCATTATTATATAAATCTAATCAAAATATTTTGGTTATTAAAAAGTTTTTAATTGGAAATAAAACTTTATAAGGCTGGATTCTAGCTAACAGGTTGTATATATGTATCTTTAAAAAAAAAATTTGCTATGCTAGTTACCATTCATTTCATTTCAAATATAAGAGAATCATTATGTTGTATTTACTGATTATCTGTTATTTATGGAAAACTATAAAATCAGATGTGATTTTGCGTATTATGAAATATGTTCATTGGTATGATGACGTATAAGATATACGCTTAGATTACTTTTGTTGCCTCTCTATTTATCAATCATTGAAGAAAATTTACTTTTATACAATTTCAAATAAGCTAGCTGGTTAAAAATCATTGTTTATATGTCGTTACAAAACCAAATTGAGAGAACACCTACTGCGTAGAATAAATATTATTATTTTTATATTTTAAGATACTTCACTATAGTTACTGCTTCGTTCCATTGTCATTAATAAGCATAAACATAAAAAGAAAATAAAAAAAAAGAAACAAACAAACATAATAAACACAAACAAACACATTTTATAGAACATTAATTACTCAATATTTTTAATTTTAATTTTACCACTAGCCAAGGCTGAAATTGAAATATATTATGGTGTAACATCTAACGTGTCATGTCATTCTAAAAATGTATAGATTTTAACTGAATGTTTGATTTACAAAAAAAAAAAAAATGAAACATACATAAATTAAAGTTAACAGCCGCCCACGATTTTATTCTGGTGCTAATCCATACGACTATACCTTCGGTCAGAGCTCAATGTTTAAATTTTAATTTAGTACCTTTTTAAAGTATAGACAAATATTTTTGCCTATGGGCTTATGTTCTGTCTGCTATACACAATACATTTACATATGATGTTAAGGTAATAAAGTACGCAAGAAATTCATCAATGGGATTATGGTTCAAGTTATATTTGTAATATGATATTGACCCCGAATATTATTCACGCCGGAGGCTGTCGATATTAGGTGTGTTTGAAAAAAAAATAATATATATATAAAAAAGAAAAAGATACAAAACAGATTTGCAATTATTTGTGTGAGCCAAAATATAAATGTGCAAGGTACTTCTATGTACATAATAATGAGTAAGCTGTATTTAACCATTATGAGAAAGTAAATTTAATAGTTAATTTTAAATTGTATATTTTAAAATACATTATAGATTTTGGTGTATATAAAATTTTTGAGTATAAAAGAACAAGGCAAATTATTAAAATTTATAGTTCCAATTAAACAACGAATCGAGCAACATATTATTTTTTTAAATCGTGAAATATGGCTTTTAAAGTAAGAAATTGTGTACTGTATAATCGCAGTGATAAATTCATAACAACATTTATTTATTAGTGACTAATGAGAATTATATTAAATTAGTTTGCATTATTACATTAATTTTTCAAAACATATTAGCTATCATAATCAGATTAAACATTTAAATTTAATAGTATTTAATTACTTTAAAATGAAATCATTAGTGACAAATAAAAACAAATTAAAGGAATATTAATAAATATTCGTGCTACAGATATTAATTATCATTTTTAATTGTTCTTATATTCTCTCTTTTGTTATAGTTATTATTTGTGTTAGCTGTTATAGCAGCATTTACAAATGCTATCGATTATCATAGCTATGAGCATCCTACATATCATCATCAACCAATTTACCATCATCAACCACAAACTACGTACGTAAAAGCTGCACCAGTCTATCATGCCGCTCCAATTGTAAAGGCTGTTCATGCAGCTCCTGTTTACAAACATGTTGAATATGAACATGAAGCACCAGCTGAATATGATTTCTCATATTCTGTTCATGATGAACACACTGGGGATGTAAAGAGTCAAGAAGAATCACGTAAAGGAGATGCCGTTCATGGTTCATACAGTCTTATTGATGCTGATGGTTTTAAACGTACTGTTGAATATACTGCTGATGAACATAATGGTTTTAATGCTGTTGTTCATCGTGAACCACTGTCTGGTCATCATGTACCACATGCTAAAGTTATAGCCGCCCCTGTTTACAAACATGCTCCAGTTCACTATGCACCAGCACCCGTTCATCATCATAATTATCATTACTAGATATCATAAATGTTAATCACGTTCCTCCTAAGTTGATTTTTTTTTGTTAGTCCTATCAAAATGTGTTAATTTTTAATATTGTAAATACAATTATTTATTGAAATGTAATAATATATGTTTTTATTTAATACCATACCATATACCTCTGCATGTTATGCTAAAACATTGCGATAAATTCAACTTCTGCTCCTATAACTAAACACTAAGTAAAGAAAAATTGAAAAGTGTTTTATGTACTTACAAGCGAGTAGTAGATATTACTTGGAAATTGCAAACGAATTTAAAAAATGTTACAATTAATTAAATATTGTATTTTTATCGATCGTTTTATTATGTCCTACGCCACTCCTACCTAGATTTTAATGCATTTTTAAATCCTGTTTAGTATCTACTCATCGGACACAATTGATCCATTATGATCTGTTGTATATTATAAATAAATTATTGTTACTTTATTATGTTCTATTTCACAGATCGATTAAAGAGGTTGATATCGAGGTTGATATTACATAGTTAATATATCTACTTTTGTTTAGAACCTAGTAAAAAATAAAAATATATATTTAGTTATAATAGGGCTTTGAACGAATTATTCTTTATTCATTAATTTGTTTCCTATAACATTTTAACTGTTTGTTGGTGACCTCATACAGATACAAAAAGCAATAAGTATATATTTTACAAATATATAGAATAATTAATCATTTGGTCTCCCACCGTATTAAAAAATATATATATAATATATTTGCTAATATATAGTTTAACTTGTATTAGTTTGAATTCAATACTTTAGAAACCGCAGCTGTATGATATTGAATTAAAAGAATAGAATGCGCATACAATAAACAAAATTTAAGAATTGTTTAATTATAGTCCCTATAAAGAATTTATTAATAGTAATATTCCTGTTAAGCGAATATAATTTCGAATTGCATAATATTTATTCAATGTTGGTACAAAACAAAACTAAACTCCGGCATTTTCATTGTTATTTCTCTTTTATAAAAAGTGTTTTTATGCTACTTATAACAAAATAGTTTCGTAGTACCAAAGAAATTTTTGAACGATAATAGAATAAAAGTCATTTGAGTAACCATAACTTTTTACCCTTTCTTCCCTCTGAGTATAACGATAATAATAAGCATAGTAAATTCTTATATTTTTGCCTCTTTTAAATACTATTCAATTCCCAAATTCAATTCTATGCATTTTTCTAAATGTTGAATACGATTAAGTGCCATAGATTTCTATACAACAAATATTGATTTTTACGTCTCAAAAAAAAACTTGTATTTATTTGATGAACGATGTTTATTATGAATATATGTATTTTAAAAGAATTAAATTTATTGACCTGGTTTTGGTTTTACATATATAATATATAGAAGAAATATAAAAGCATTATAATTTTCAATAAATTGGAAATTATTGTCATTTCGGAGTTTGTTCAATTTAAATTACTGTAATAATAAATATGGTATCAAATCTTGATATAAAATGAGAAAAAAGGATACATATTCCTAAAAAGATTTCTATTTCTTTATTTATTTATTATAAATCACTATTATAGTTTTCTGACAATTTTAATTACAATAGAAATAAATGAATGAAATGAGGTAAGAATGAAATAAAAAAAATGTGAAATATAATATATGAAGATTGAAGATATCCACTCCAGTCCACTTTACAAAATAAAATAATGGATACGATTTAGAAAGTAGGCAATAGAACACGATTAATTTAATTAATTACACGTATGTGCGTTTATGATTTTTTTTAAATTGCTTCCGTGATAAATCTGACATATGCTATCGTTAAACGTCCCAGCAATTCTGTTTAATGGTTCATATATAATTATGGCATCCATAATTGGTTCTACCACATTTAAAAATCAATTTTGTCTATGATTTATACTAGGATTTATACTGAGATTGTTAAAATTTAGTTTACTTTTAATATTTGGGACATTAAATTTTCCTAATAACAAATCAAATGCAAACATTATGAAGGCCTTAACTAAGTACTCTATCTCTGAGAGTCTCAATATTTAAAAGTATTAAAATAAAATTTCCTTTAAAACGGAAACTATTTTTCAAGAATTATTTATTCTTTTAATATAAATATTTAAGATGATTTAATATTGGAGGTTAATATTTTTAATTTTATTAAGTATTAATTTAAATATAAATATAAAAAAATAGTAGTATACTATATTTTATGTTAAATATCGAGTCCAAATTACTCCAAATTTGAATTAGAATACAACCACTTCGATTTAAAATTTTGAAAATAACTATCAACTAACTAAGAAAAATCGTCGTTATTCTAAATTTTGCTTCTTATAAAAACAACATCATCTTTTTTTCTTGTTGTTTTAAGAGAATAGACGCTTTCAGTTGTATTTTGCTTCATTTTTGAAAAAAAATATAACACATTTGTTTTGAAGAAAATCAAGTATTGGTTTCGTACATTTTTACTTTTTTTAACATCGCCTATTCTCAGAATTCAATTAATGGTCAATATATACATTAGGATGGTTCGTTTTTTGTATGGGCGTTTCAAAAACTTCGAATTTGCCAAAAGCATTTTCAGATGTGACTGGACCTAAAAAGACTATTTTTAATTTTTTCGAATTAATTAACATCTGATCCGTCTTGAACTTGTGATTTTGAGTGTTTGTTTTTTTTTCATCTTCTAAACCCTATAACTTTTGAATCGATTTACAAAACTTCAATATTTTTCTATTGTTATTCCCAGGAATAAATTTTGAAGCTTTTGTCTGTAGAAGTCAATCCGGTCAAGTCAAGCGATGCTAGTCTAGACTAGAGACCAAAAACTTATACATAAATACTTGCGATTTTTTATTATTCTTCTTCAAATGATAGTTTTTAAATTTTATTTTTTATAACTTTTTAGTATTGTGGACAAATTTTAAAAATTTTAATTCGCAATCGAAACATTTTAGATTTATAGAAAACAATGTAAATTTCTCTTTCCTATCAATTTTTTTTTTTAAATATCTGTTGAGACACTTACATCTCGTTTATAGAAACGACACGATTAAATTTCTTTCATTTGAAAGACTTCTTACCCATTATTGTGTATATGAAAAGCGTTTTTGATCAATTTACATAGATTTTTTTATAGTTATTATTTCATTGAATTGAGATCAAATATGATTAAAAATTTCAATAAAATACATGAAAAGTTTTGTACACGACTTCATTTATAAGAATGTTACCAAAATGACAAAAATATGAATAAATCATAAAAAAATAAAAATCAAAACAATTTTTTTTTGTTCATACCTCTTTTTCTCAGGATTTTGTAGTCGGACTAATGTCATTGACATACAAATATACTCAAAATGTTGTGACCGTGAATTATACAGAGATATCGATATAAAAAGTCTTGAATTATTCGAATTTTCGAAAAATTCGAATTTCCAAGATTTAATAAAAAAAAAAAAACAAATTTTAACTCTAAAAACAAATTGTAGTACGTAGATTATTACTGAACTGACACCGCTCAATTATATTTGACATGGTCATTATCAAATCAAACAGTATTTTATATTTTTTTTTATATGTAGAAGGAGTACCAAATTGTTACCTATTAGAAATTCATTTAATTATTAACAAATTTGTATCATCAAGAAAACGTGTTGGAGCAAAATTTGAGCAATTACTTTATACAAATTTAAAAAAACTAGTCTACTTTTAAAATTTCGAAATAGAATTCTGCGTCTTTTCGTATTGACCACCAATATCCATCTACTAATTCCTGTGAAAAACCAAACCAGTAGAAAAAAAATAATTACGAAACCAATACTTTATTAGAAAAAAAAAACAAAAAAAAACAGATTTCTCAAAAGGAAGTACTTAATATTAAAATAATTTTAATATTTCTTTTTTTTTTACATTCAAAGTACTTAAA
Organism: Catotricha subobsoleta; assembly: GCA_011634745.2. Lineage (NCBI taxonomy): Eukaryota > Metazoa > Arthropoda > Insecta > Diptera > Cecidomyiidae > Catotricha > Catotricha subobsoleta. The sequence continues at coordinate 7,122 of JAABKK020057608.1, forward strand.
TGTAATTAACACTCCATTAAAGTACTAATATTTTAATATTTTAATTCATTTTTTAAAGTTCTTAAAATCTGTTCTGCATATTCAAATAGAACCGCATAGATTTAAAATATTAAAATGATTGGTTTAATTTTAAAATGTTAAGCTTATATTCATGATTTATTTTCTTATTTGAATAATTGATATGAATCATTTGTTATTCACACAATTAATAAACACTTAGATAATACACGTATATTGAACCGGAAATTATTTGATTAATTTTTTCAATTTTGTTTATTAATGATAATTTAATTGAAATTGACAGAACATCGAAATTATTCGAATATAAATTGTGAAATATATTCAATTAACAATTTCAGGATATTTCAATAGGTTATAGCTGGTTGTTTATATACCATTGCAGCACATTTATAATAGAAATAAATATAAATAATGTGCAATGTTATAAGCAAGCAACAAGCCACAAACAATTCCGACAACATTTTTAAACAATTATAATTTGTCCTTCATTACCTATTTATTCATTTTATACCTACGTTATTTGATACTTGCGAACACAATAAAATGTTAACCATCGAATATATTTTGTATGAATTGATATTACGCTGAAAAATAATTTGGTGAACAATTAAAATTTTTCACATTTCAAATTTTATTATTTATATGCAAATTGGTTTTTTAATTGAAATTTTGCTCATTGGCAGAATCTTTCTTATGATTGAAATATATTTCGTTTCTAATCTCTTATATAAAAAGCTATTAAATCATATATATATAGTTACCTATTACGTGTACCACTAAACTCCAAAATGAGAGATGAATATTCATTCATAAAACTTTTATTGAAATAGGAGAAATTTTTTTTTTTTTTTTTTTTTCAATTATAAAAGAGCGCCATATGCAACATAGTTCTTCGCAAAATTCATCAAACATAGATGTGATCATAAATTATATTTAAACAAAACAAAAAAAAAACTCATTTCTTCCGTATGTTTTTAAAAAAAAAAGAATAAAAAAAAACTGTTGAAAATCTTTGTCTGCTGTTCATATTCATTACCATTATTTATTGTTTTTTTTTTTTTTTCGTTTTTGTTTATTACCTATAAATAAAATTCGACCATACATGACAAAATGTAATATATTAATAATGTATTTAATGGGGTCTGGTCTGGTGGGTAAACCATTAAATATACATAGCAGCCTATTATAGAGCGCTACTACCGCGCAATATTGTAATATTATTATATATATTTTTTTTATATGAGAAAGTCAAAAATTGTGTTATATTTTCGTATTGGTAATTATATATTTTTATATTGTATAAATTTTTGTGTATAAAAGAACTAATCAAATTATTAAAAATTATAGTTTGATTCAAATACTCAACGAGTAACAATCAATTCCAATCAATATATATATAACAAAAATGGCTTTAAAAGTAAGGACTTTTATAATATTTGTGGTGTTATTTATATTTTCTTAATAAATTGTGTGATAAAATATTCAAAGGATACAAAACAATTTCGTTTCATGGATTATTTATTATAAAATTATGTGATTTTTTTTTTATTTAATTTAATTTAATTTTTTTTCGTTTTCGTTTAATTTTAGTTCGTTGTTGTACTTGCCCTTGCTACTATTGTAAATGCTGGTGGTGCTTATCAAGAATATGCACATCAGCCACAATATGTTGAACAAGCATATCAACATGCTCCTGTTTATCATGCTGCTCCATTAGTACAGGCTGTTCATGGTGTATCTGCATACAAAAATGAAGATTACGATTCACCACCACACTACGATTTTGCATATTCAGTTCATGATCCACATACCGGTGATGTAAAAAGTCAAGAAGAAACACGTAAAGGTGATGCTGTTCATGGTTCATACAGTCTTATTGATGCTGATGGTTTCAAGCGTACCGTTGACTATACAGCTGATGATCATAATGGATTTAATGCTGTTGTACGTCGTGAGCCAATTGTCGGTCATCATGGTCATTTGGAGGCTGCACCAGTTCCAATTCTTGCTCACCGTGCTGCACCTGTACATTATGCTCCAGTAGACCATCACAACTATCATTACTAAACAAGACAAATTTTTTGTTTTAAATTAGATTAAAATTTCGCAAATGCGCCAAAGTGTGTTGACAATATTACATATTAATTTAAAAATCATTCATTAATATTGTACATTTTATATAAATTTCATAATTTTTCTAATTGTATTGTAGCGATATAACAGCATTATATAATTAAATTGTTTATAAATTTTTGTAGGCCATACAAATTTTGACATAATTTCTTGATTTTGTCCAGCAGAATACCGTAATTTCGAAATATTTATTTTCATATTATTTTTTTTCCACCAAATTACCTCCATATGAACATATATTTATATACAGTTAAACAATAACAGAATATATTTTTTAATAAATAAATAATAAAGCCTATTTTTGTATAATAAATGATTCTTGTTTTAATTTAATGCAATTTACGGATGTGAATAATTACACACTATATGTAAGTATAAATATTTTTTTTTTCTAATAATTAATTTAAAAAATATAAGTCTACAAACTTATTATTTGTATATGGGATGTGGAAGCCTTTATAAATATCTATGATATAGTTTTAATAAAGACTTTAAAGTACACTATAGACTTCTAAGAAATTTTTAGCTTATTCAAATACATAAATAAGAATATTTTTTTATTTTTTATCTTTACCTCTACTGCTCTTTACTGGATAACTTCACAATTATAGATCCAAAGAGTAATAATAGTTTTATTTCTATGAATGATTTGTTTTGTGTGAAAAACGGTTGCAAAAATGTCTGTAATTGTAGTGCATATACAATACAAATGCATATTTGTGGAAGACTTGATCAATTTTTATATGATAGGATGAATTAATCAAAACAATAAAACGTAAGTTAATACAATAATTTATAAAAAACGGTTTGAATAGAAATTGCATTGTAACTGCGATTGATAAAAACAATAGCGGTGTTATGTCATTAGATATTTCCAGAGTTTCATCACCTGATATAGAAAAGAATAGAAGAATGAATGGAATTGAGAAACAAATACTAAATAAATCAAGGTGAACTGAGTGTGCTACAAGCTAGCAGATATCGCCGTGCCATTTCAAAAGTATGACATCTTACAAATGTATGATTTTGAGATAAGTGAATTTGAAATTTTCAAAGAGTACCTGTAAATAAGCTATTAATTCCTACTGGCAAATAACGATATATTATGAAACTACGATACTATTATATATTTTATAGATACCAATAGTTACTTATTGGTGATTATTTTAGAAGTTACAGTTAAAAATAAATTCAGTTCAAAACTATGACATCTTCAAATTTTCCGAAATTGAGATTTTAATGCAGTTTGATGTGACATTTTTAT
>JAABKK020057609.1:17453-37280 GCA_011634745.2 Catotricha subobsoleta
TAAATTTATGCATTTTTAATATATTTATTGCATAATAACGTTGAAGATGATGCTATTAATTGTGGCAATAACCATGACAATTGGTTTCCATTTTCACTATTCTGCAATTGAACATCGTCAACACAAAAATATTGATGCCGAAAGTTTTAATCATAAGCGCGCCGACTTTTGCAAAAGAGTACAAGGACTAAAATATTTTTCATGAGCAAAAAAAAATGTCTTCTTCTTCCCTTAGAATACAGAGGCTAATTCAAACATTGAACGGTTAGTACAGGGAGTACAGGGGCTAAACCTATATTTATCTCAATTTGTGTACAGGAACAAATTGATGATACCTTTTAATGTTTTCGATTTGAGTACAGGGGCTCGAGCCTTTGAGCACGGCAGTAATCGGCGTCTATGGTTTTATTTAATGTTGTACATATTTCAAATGTATGCTGAATACACAGCACGTAAATATATGTTGGCAATAGTTTATACGTAGTTTAGTTATTTCATAAAATTTATTAAAAGTTAGTGATGTCATAGCAGCAAGGAGACCAAGGCTGTGCTAAAGTACCTATAATCTATATATTGACTTTACTGAAATCATTGAATCTGTTCTTTGTTTATATTATGTATTTATTTCTAAGTGCTGATTTATTTAATACTTCCAACGATTACAAGAACTTCTAATCTTTACCATGATGGATTATTCTACGTAAAAAAAAATACTTAAAATAACGTACAATATTGGTAATTATCGCATGGTTCTTGTATTTACACAGACAAAAATCCAAAAGACAAGCGCACCACAAATAAATCAAAAAAGATAAATTGATTTTCATTTTGCGATTTGGAGCGTACCATAGAAAATCCAACTACTACTTTTCAAGTGATCGACGAAATATAACCGCTATTTTTAAAATTGCATCATAATTATTACAAATTACAAAACTTAAACAATTCTTTTGGCATATCTCACGATTTAGTAAGGTCGAATTTTGAAAAAAAAAAATTTAATATGCAAAACCGAACCACCTCAATACTTATCCATCAAACAAATATATAGACACTCATTCGAATTTCTATTGAATTGTCTGTTTTCAGCTCTTTACAGGATGTTTCTGGAGAATGCTTCGCAAGAATAATAACTAAATAGTTGCAAACACCCTAAGTTTTAATTAAATTTAAATTAATGCCAAAAATAACTTTATATGTGACACTGCAAACATTAATAAAGAATAAATAAATAAATAAACTCGTTTAATAATAAAACAAGCTGCCAATGGATTGGAACACAATTTCATTTTTGTTAGGAATGTTACCAAAAGACGCAGAATTTTATTCTCTTAAAAATATATTTAAAAAAAAATCTTTTTGCATGTTCTATACCTGCCAATAGATGCAGAACCTTTAGCTCGTGAAAATATATATGTTTTGGTTTCGATACTATTTCTAAGTATTGAGAAAATTCGGAACTTCCACCACATACTTAGCCTTGCTTCGATAAAACAATTCGACGGGTCTTCATAAAGCTTAATTCAATTGAGTTGGTGAGTTTCTAGACGTTGATTTCATCAGCAATCTGCTATTGTCGTTTGGTTTTCGATACTTCGCAAAAATTGAATCGATATTTGGATACGATGTCTGTGTTAATCCAACATTCCAATCGAACTATAAATTTGTATCGAAAACCATAAGTTCACGATTTTTGTGATTTTTGTCGATGGTGGTTGAAGACTGAAGAACGCTTTTTTTTTACTCTCTTACTTTTTCAAATTTACCCCTCCCTGAAAACAAAAGCGTATGAATCTATATATGCGTGTAGGCTTCACTCGAAACTTCTTGCTAAATTTTATGGAGCCATTAAAAGTTTGAATGATTGCAAATAAATCATCAATTTTTGACAATATTTATTTTTTTATTTTTATTTATAAAACATATTTAAAACTTTTTACTCAGTGATGGCTGTAACTAGAGCCGTTCCTCTTAATATCCAGAAATCGGAAGAATGTTTCGAATCTAATAAAATAGCGGTAATAAAATTGTTTGAAAATCCAGTAGCTGTTAGTATACCACTTCGTTCTTGACTTTTGTAAAGCGGTACCTAAAATACAAATTTAGAACACAACATTAATAAAGAACTAACACTTTAACATAGTAAATTCATATTTGACCTCGTAGCGATTTCTAGATTTTAATTCAGCACATGGTTGAAACCATAAAGCTGGTAATTGTGATACCAATTCTCTGGGAAACGCATCACATAATCCACCATTCTTCGAATCCCATCTTCCTCCCTCCACGTAAATGCCGTGAACAATAATTCCATATTCTGGTTTTGTTATTTTATCACAAATTTGATGATTCTACAAATTATAAAATTTAAATTTAAATTTGTAAATATTACGCTTGAACATTTCTTTAACTAACTACCATTCTATGTTTCTCGTAAACATTTGATTGAACAATTGTGTGTTCTAATACTTTAAAATCCATTTTCAATGTGTCGATTTGTATATTATATTTTCGTGCATGAGATTGAATTATTGCAGTTAAAAATGATCGCGGATAATATAAACCACTAATCCAAGAAGAAATCGGTAGTTTTTGATTTAGCCATGTTTGAATGTAGTCAATGCGATATTGAAAATCAATAATCCAACATCCAAGTGATTTAGTTGAAGTAAATCCAATTCTGGCCCATGATGTAGGCACTTCATTATTTAAGAATGCATTAATTATCGCTTCTAAATCATCAATTATAACAATAACTCCATTAATTGCATTTCGTAATTTAGTTACATTATCATGTACAATAGCTAACAAATGGTTATAATATATGACTTCGTGTAAAAGAACTCTCGTTAATGGCAAAAGTCTATCATGGTCATCTCTCACCATTAGTTCAGGATGAGGATTAAGTTGATTAATTTTTATTGGCAAATCATTAATGATGCGATCTATTATCTCTATAGCAATATCGTTACTAAACCTTATGCCAACATCAACATTTTTGTTAGCTTGTACTTTATGTAATGCTTTTAATAGGATGTGTGTTTCGTTTATTTCATAGACTATATTAGTATTTTCGTGCATGCCAAATATTTCTGGATCATCATCATCTGGTAAACTGTGAGCAAATTTGAGAAATGATTCATATGTATCGCAATTTCTGTAATCAACATTTTTAATCAAAATTTCTTGTGTTAAGAATGTATTTGAAATTGTCTTTAAAGATCTTTGATCCCATAAATCTGTTATACGTCCACCCCACGTGACATCAATAAATTCGCCGTAAATAAAATTTGGAATGTTTTTGTGATTACAATGCATGTTCAAAGTATTAAGTCCGTATTGTCGATCGCTTTCATTAAATTCATAACAAGCATTCCAACCAAAAGAACCGAATTTTCGGCGTTCTGAAATAATAGCATGAAAAAGGCATATATTAAAAAGCATTGATCGATATTTCTTTTCTAACACGTTTCTATCAATAAAATCGTTAATGACATCTGCAGAAAATGCTTCAAGTAAATTTGATTTTAGGCCTCTAGGAGATTCAATTGCCATTTTATCGGAATTCTGAAGAATACTAATAGGAAAGTTACTGATTGAAATTGATGAAAGAAACAAACGAAAATCAGGATGAATTTTATTGGCTTCTAGTGCCATATTTCGAATTGTAATTTGCATTTTAATCATCCAATTAATAGCCAAATGACAATTATCTAGAAACACCCAACAACCTTCCATTTGAGCTTTCTCTATTAATTTCTCCGCTGTATCTTCTTGTCCATGGCCAAGTGAGATTTTATAAAACTTGTTATTAAAATTCATTTCATCTGCGTGACGTAAAAATGTTGGCATAGGATCTGATCCTGGTGATAAAATGAATATCAACGGCGTCTTTTTAGAAGTTTGTACATTACTTAAAAGAAAAAAAAGAGAAATAATTAAAGTTTGCAAATTATTCCGTGAGTAAACAAAATACGAACGCTTTCAAAGAATTTTCCACAACACTTTCAAATTTCTCTCCAAGTATTTTTCTTACATATGACCTGATAGCAGTGCCAAATTTTTCTGGCGCCACAGTAATTATTAATAATAGTTTTTGAAAAAGCGTTAATGTTTCATCCCAATTTTTTAAATGAAAGTTGTCTTTTAAAGGCTCTCTACAGCAATTTAGATTCTGAAATATCGTAAAATAGTTAAGTGAAATCTTGCGTCATTCTTAAGATAATATTGAATATTACAGTTACAAAGTTTCCTATCGTTATTGTAATCGTACTCTTTAAACCGTCACATATACCAATAAATGCAGGATATCTTTGCTCTAAGTGTTGACAGCATTTCCAGCAATATTCGCTGATTAAATACTCTGGTGACATTGATTCAACAATTTCTGAAATTCTTACTGGTTTTTTTAACAAAAAATCGATTTCACATTCTAGAACTTTGTGCTCTTGCTTTTCAATCGCAATAGAAATCAAAAATCTAAAAACTAATTTATGTTTCTCAAAAAGAGCACGCGACACATTTAAATATATTGAACAGATTTCATTTTCCATCAGCTGCGCCAAGCGTTCTTCTACATCAACTTTGTCGTGATTCGCAGTAATCACATTACAGAAAATGGATAAAAAGTATTTCAAACTGAACTGATACATTGGATTTATTTCAGCTAATGATGCTACGATGAAGAATAATGTAGTTCCTCTAGCAGCAATAATACGGTATTTCTCTCTACTCTTTGTTAAAACGCCTACTGTTTCAATAATATCATTTAGGCGAGTATTAAGAACTGCAGATATTTCTTTAGTTTCATTTAATGTGTCAATTAGTTCCTCATTATCTAAAATATTCCCTTCGCTTGTAAAGAGCAATTTTAAAACCTTATCTTCAAATGCAATAAGTTGTTGTTTATCTACATTCATACGAGCAAATATTTCGTTTCGTTGCTTTTCAAGGTCTGGAAGTTCTATTCCAACAATGTCCCTGTAATATTTTTTAAACGTGTTTATTATTAGTGAAAAGAAAATCAATATTTGAATTGAATGTTTTTATCATTACGTCAATAGTTGATCTTCTAGGATTGAAGCCGTTACAGCAAAATTGACTAATGTAATAGATTTATAAATATCTGGTGAGTAGTGAGGGTTTGCCATTTTTGTTATCATGTACAGTTTAAATTTTTTGTCGCACTCAATGCTTACACTTCCTAATATAATTTGGGCTTTTCCAGTTTTAAAATATGTAAATTGACTTAATACTGGTATTAGAATTGGATTTATATTCTCCTCGATGTCTTCGATTAGCAATGGATATCCTTGTTTTATACTGTAATACGATTTATAGAAAAATTATTTATCATTTCACATTTCTTTGTTCTGTTCAGGCAGAAATGTGAAACTTTGGGAAAGAGCTAGTTGTACAGGACACTAGTTGGAATTAGGAGTTACAGGGTTTATTTAGAATCTTTTGGAAAACATTTTCAATGGATTGGTTGGTATTCATTTAATGTTTTTTTTTTTTTAAAAATCAAGTATTAGTTTCGCAATTTTTTTTTTGTCTTAACAAAAATGAAGTCGTGTACCAATCCATTGGCAGTTTGCTATTTTTTTACCAGTTCTCCAGAATTCCAATTAAGTTAATGTCATTCAATTGTATGCTGATTAACTTATTATTTGCTTCCATATTTCTGATCCAACGATTCCCCTAATTTATTTATTTTTTTTTAAAATCAGAGTTTTTAAACATTAATAAGCGTTTGTGAACAGTGAAATTTGTATTACCAGTTCTTGAGGATCAATAATTAGCGGCCATCGTAAACTTTTATGAATAATAATACCATTATCAACTGAAGCTCTATCTCTTGGTAAGTAATTCATATTCCAATTTCGAATTTCATATGGATCGCCCAAAACGGTAGCCAAACTATAGACGTTAAATAAATATAAGAAAAAAATAAATTTAAATCAATAACAAACAAATACCTGATATTAGTGTTGCTGGGAATTTTATTGTTTTCACATTCGTTTATCCAAATATTCATGAGGTCATTTCTGTAAACCATCGGAAATGCACCTAAATAAGCAATATAGGCTGAGCTCACTAATGTATCACCTGATATTGTCCTCAAATCAGATGTTAGACTCTATTTGTTTGCATTAATTTAGTATTTAAATAATTAAGTAATCCCATAATTGAAGGGCTTACCATAACAATAGGGTAAGCTGCACTTGGTTATTACTGACATTTTGGCACCTATCTATATACCATTATCTATACTGTTATAAGTCATCTGTATTTTGTATATAAAAATCTAGAGCATCAGAAAATTGATAGTGGTTTAAAGGGCCAATAAGTCAGTAAAGACTAATTGTGGCTTATTTCCTTGTTACGGCAAACTCTAACAATTCAGAAATAACACATAAGTACTTTAATTGTATCAGTCCATCTAATTTCTTCTTCTGAAAGTGCTGATGTCAGCCGGCCAGCACGATTAAGTCTCTTTGCTGTCAGATTTACATTGTCTTGAATAATCTAAAGTATAAGAAAATGTTTTTATAATTTCAATTTGAATTAGGTATTTTAAATTTGAAATTATTTTACCTTAAACTCTATATTTTTTCCATCAATATTATCTTTTAAAGTTTGAATTTCTTCTTCTGCTTCAGCTAATTTGGCTTGTTTTTGTTTTAATTTTGCCATGATCTAAAGTTTATTTCCGATTAAATTAATGCAAATCACAAGCGTAAACTTCAGTTAATGAAATTTAACTAAAGTTAAGAAAAACAGGCTACAAATGGATTAGTACACTGCTTCATATTTATTAAGAATATATTAATTTCGAAATAAATAAGTTTTTCTCAGGATTTAATAGTATGGAATATTGATCATCGAGTAACCAAAAGACTTAGGATTCGATTCTCTTGAAAATTTATATAGTTCGATTTCATTCTGAAACTTAATCCTTTTACCATTAAATTGGGTCCCACTACCAAAAAAGCACTAGATATTAAAACCAAAACATACATATTTTCAAGAGAATTCAATTCTGCGTCGTTTAATTCGCCAATGTATAAAAGAGATGATCCTAAATAATATTTAGTAAATATATATGAAAATTTCAGCTTGTTACATGTAAAAATTCCACCTAAAAACAGTTAGTGACTGACTATAATCTACCCGATGATATCGACAAAAAGGTTGTAGTGGGATAAATATGTCTTTTTTCTGACCACTTTTTTCTTGAATCTCTGGATTGAGTGGTCGGGATTCTGACGGTCAATATAACAAAAGACGCAGATTTTTTTTTAGTAAAAATATAGTAGATGTTAATGGAAAATGAAGTCATGTACCATTCCATTGGCAGTTTGTTGTAAAAAAAAAAAATTGAATATATTTACATCCTTGAGTTCATTTTCTGCCACACGTGCTTTTATGATTTTAGGCTCTACAATTTTATAGACATTTGCATATTTGTCCATAGCTAAAACCCATAAAGACAAAGATTTTGCTACTTTTGAAACTGTCTCTATTTTCTGGTAGAAGTTAATTAAATAATGAAATAATATGTTAAAAAGGGGATATAAAAATATTATGAATTAAAGAAGTAATAGATTTACCGCAGGTTCAAAGTCCTTATGTTCAATATAAGTTTTAATTTTCTTCAATGTAACTTCGCTTATTTGTTCTTTATCAAATTCGATTAATTTTTTCAAGAAATTCACATCACTCATTAGTTTTTTAGCTGATTCCCATGTTGATTTAACGCCCATTAGTATACAAACTGCTTCCATTACGAATTGAGCAAGCGCTGGTGGTGCAGTCAATGACTTTAATTCATTGATATCGTTTTTATTAATAGACCTTAAAGCATCTTGAGCAGCTTTCAGTCCAGGTGTTACTACTTCTAGATCGCGATTGGCCTCGTCTGTAATAGCTCGCGTTAGAATTTCTTTTTCCTTTGCTTCAGATTCATTTTGCAAAACCTTTATGCGAAATTCATCGGCTACTTTATTATCGGTGACTAATTTATGAATAAGTTTTTCCATTTCTTTAGAATGAACATCAAGCATTGGCATGAATTTCTTAATTTCTTCTTGCATAACGGAGACCGCATTATTAGTTTCAAGAATTTTATTTAAACTATTTAAAATACGAGTTCGTTTAGCCGCAAGAATTTCAGATCCTCTTTTCCAAAAATCTCGATAAAGCGTCAACATTTCGATATAACTGCTTGGTGTTGTATAATAATATCGACGATGTTCTAAATATAATCGTTCTGCTGCAGCCTCTACAGACTCATGTATCATTACGCAGACACGAGATAATGACATATTTTGTGGATCATTCTCAGTAATATCATTAAATGTACCAATGGCAATAGAGTATAATGCTTCTGGCGGCCACTTCACAAACCAATCGATTGTACAATAGTTAATTAGTGCCGGAAACATTTGACATCGTCTTCTAAATGTATTACCAATCGGACTCATACATATTAAAAGGTGTAAGTTAGCACGAACTCGATTAATCACAAAATTGTAAATTCCTTCTCGGCTACAGTCTTTATATTTTGCCTGAATACACTTATCTTTTGCTGCTAAAACTATTTTCTCAAATTCATCACCCTCAAATAGAGATGGCACAACACCAGTATAAAGTATATTACTAATATCTTCAAGAAATAATTCATTGACTAATTGTGCATCAGTTATTAGAAAAGCAGTAGGTGTATTTTGAACCTATAATGTGACAAATGTAAAAAAAACCTTACCCTAGATTCTCATTTGAGTTGTTTTTGCATTTTTTTTTGTGAGTCTTCATACAAAAAACATACAATATACTATGTATGTATACGTGCCGTTCAACTTAATGTGATAAACATGGCGGCATTTGCGCCAGTTTTTCTATGTTTTTTCTCTGTCTAGCCTTCACACTTTGCATATAATGCGCAGAAAATAACCAAATTGATGATTTCACACGATGTTGAATGACATGTATATATACTCGAACGATCCAATAAAATGTCACACTTTTTTTGTATGAAGAAACATAGAATAAAATGCAAAAATAAATCAGTTGAAGAACTGGATGTTAAGCAATTTCTAAAAAAAAAAAAAGATTATTAAAAAATTACGCCAGTCATCCAATAAAGCTTTCGCAAATCTGCATGAAATGTTGCTAAATCATATCCTGAGGTTATTTCAATTTGTACGCAATTGTATCCATTTATGTGAGCTCCGAGTTTTGCTAAAGATTGTTTTCCAATTCCAGAAACTCCTATTAAATACTCATTTTGAACAAATATTTTATTTAAAGCTAAAAAAATATTATATTTTACCAATTAGTAAACCATTTCCTTGTTCCAGTCTGAGAAGGCGAGCCAATCTAATAACATGTTCGATAGCATCCTGAAATAATAACAATTTTATATCTTGTCCAATCTTTAAGTTCAAATCTTCCATATAATTCAAAATAACTGTTTTCAGTTTATCAATATCTTTAATTTCTTGATAGATTCTATTCTCTCTTGAATGACCAAACTGCATAAAATCACCAAATAATAAAATTTCGTTCTCTTTTATAATTGGATCGTTAAAATATTTCATGGATATATCTTTCATTATATCTTTAAAATATGATTTATCTTCTTCCGTGGTAAGTCTATCATGAAAAACACGAGTGGATTCGTGATAAAACAGTCTTAGGAATTGTGATGATTGACTATAGTTAGAGGTATTAACGTTTAACATTCCACGAATGCATTTTGACAAATCCCGTAAATTAAAAATATAATGAGTTTTTTTTGGTGTAGGAAGCAATTGCTTAGTAACTCGACGGTATATTTCAATAACTGCATTTATGATTTGATCAGATAGTGGTCGTAAAGAGGCATTGACATTATCGAAGGAACTAGAAAGAATATTTCCTTTTAAATTACTAATTCATAAAATAAAACAAAAAATAATTTTTGAAGCGTCAAACCCTTTCAAAATGGAACTAAATATGGTTTTTAAAGTCGCATCGCTGGATGGAGGCAATAGCAATACGGCAAAGTGACGAACAAATCTAAAATAATTATTACGCATATCAGTAAATTAATATAAATAAATGTATGTTAGATATCTTTATTATTACATACCGTTGTGTTAATGAATTTCGACCACCCCCAGTTGGTGCACAAGCACATCCTAATATCACATCTTGAACATCTTTCCAATACATTTTCTCTCTATCATACCATCCTTTGTAGTCCAAGAATTGTCTGTAAATGTAACGAGACATTATGAAATAATTAAATTAAAAATTCTAATTCAGGATGACCGCAATCATACCGAAGAAACTCAATTGTTTGTTGATTGCCGAATTCATCCAATTTTGGTAAATTTATGTCGTCAATGAAGAATATTAATTGTTTGCCAATGGTTGGACCAATTAATTTTCTCTTACGTTTCTCCAGGTGTGATTCCATCGTTTTCTGAAAAATTTTAGGATTATTGTTCAAAGTTTTACCATATAGAATAAACATATAGAAGGGCAATATAATATGTCACCATTTTGTACAACAAAAAAAAAAATAGCGGATCAGATAGTTTGATTGTCGTCTCAATTAGAAATTCGATTTTATTTTTGAATAGAAGATCCTTAATTATCATATCATATCACCATTTCCGTTCTATATGACTATTCTATGGTAAAATAATGTAAACTATAATATTTACTTGTGTTTGAAAGCTGCTAGTCTGAGCTGAGAAATTCAGGAAAACCGGAATAATACTATTTTTAGCAAGTTTACATAATACTAAATTAGCTAATACCGATTTACCAACTCCTGAATCACCACTAAACATTACCGGCTGTTTTTGTCGAAATAGTAGCTCGGCAATGAAACTAAATTTAGTTGTATCTATTGTCGGCACATAAATGTCAGAAGAACAACCGTTTTGACTGAACGAACATTTATCAATAATATTTGACCAATTTTGCCATGCCTTAGTAGTCAAATCTAATTTGTATTCCCATAAATCACCTTCCGGAAGTCTAGAAATTTACATTTTTATGTGAATTACAAAAGATTTATTAAAAAAAAAAAAATTAAAATAAGTATAAAACGTACTTACTCCGCTCTTGGATCATTTTCAAATAATTTTCGAATATACTCTGCTAGACGTAATCTTGATGAATCTACATAGTTTGCTCCAATTGACCACAAGATTCCCCATATAAATAGTTTGTATAAGAAATTTTTCGCTACATTTCTATCAATCAAATTAATATCCGCTTCAATAATAATTGAATGCAATATTGTGCATAACATTTTTATTTTCGAATGTTCGTCTTGACAAATGGAGTATAAACAGTTTTCTCTAGAAAAACGTAAACATTCATCTAAATGTTGTCGAAAAATATTTAAAATATAATCCATTAATTCGACACAAAGTTCATTTTCTGTTATTGTTTGATGCCATGATTTGACTAATTCAAAGCAATTTAAATTTTCTGGATCGAAATAGACCATTCCACAACGCGATACAATTAAAGGAGTTGCTTGAGTTAAATTTTCTACCTCAAAAATCATATGTACCGATGGTGTTAGCTTAATTCGTTCCAAGTTGGCAAGACATAGTGTTTTATTGTCATCCAGGGCAGTATTTAAATTTTCGATCCATATAGAATCAATTGGTCCATCACATACAATCCATTGGTGTTCCTCTTTTGTAACATTAACCGCTGATCGCACAGTAGATCCTAATAATCCATCTCTCCATTCCAGAGTTTTTGCATTGAAAGCACCATAAAATTCGTTGTACTCAATAGACTTTGGATTCAAAATTTGAGTTCTAACATTTCGATAATAATTTCCAGGTACTTTATCATGATATAATTTTGATAAAGCACAGCTTAATATACGTAAAATGCTTGATTTTCCGCTAGATGCTGGACCTAGTAACATCACACCACAACGATCACACATTGTTTCATACAATTGAATAGTTTTGTATACCATTTTTGGAATTGGCTGTAAATTGTCATTTTTCATACAGAAAACTATTGCATTATAAAGTTCGTTATAATCATTTATTGGTAAATCTGCTTCAGGAAATAGATCGCTAATTAAATCTTTAAAAATCACAGCATCGTCTGGCAAAAATTTGGGTAAATTACATTTCCGTAAGGCTGTAATTAATATGATGGTTTCAAGTTGATCGGTTGTACTTTTTAAAGTTCCTGCCATTACAAGTACATTTTTAACAGCTCTCATTCCAAAATCATAATGATTTTGTTTACTATATTGGATGCATAAAAAATATTTAGGTAGATAAATATTAGTTTCGTGTTTTTAAACCTACCTAAGCAGGTCGTTACATAAACTAAATAAATTTATGATTTTCTTTGCCAAGGTTTTAGACTCAACAAATCCTTCAGAATATAAAATCACTTCGGAAATTAGGGCGTAGTCTGGCACTATTATAGCGATAGGTCGAAATAAAGTTTTTAGATTAGCAGCTATAAAATATAAAATAAATCATTTTTTTTTATTAAAATAAAAGAAATTAAAACAAATTGCGCACGTACGGAGTTCAGCTTGCTCAACGCAAATAGGATTGATGGTTATAAATGTAGCACAAGACATATTTAACTTTATTTCTTTTCCCTGGAATATGAACTTTTTTCTTTTAGCCATTTTCGATTCTTTAATAGTAATTAATTGTTGATATATGACCGACATTACATCCGTACCGATTCTATTAAACTCTAAATATTAAATATAATTAATTTAATTTGGAAATTGATTATAATTTATCAACTAAGTTACCATCCAAACAAATCCATGCACCAGTTTGTGCCAATCCCGAAAATATTCTATTCGTTATTTTGTAATCTAAAGTTTCAGTACAATTAAAAATAATGCATTGCTTCGCAAGAGCTTTTGCAAAATCTTTTATAGTTTCGGTTTTACCAGTTCCTGTAAGTTTATTAAAAATTCAATACAAATTAGAGTTTAGGTTTTGAATTTTAAAAAACAACGTAACCTGCGAATCCGGTGAATGAAGCACCCAAATCTAGAAAACATTATCAAAAGTAATTTTGAGGTAACTTATGTAAATTTCATAGCAGAATTTCAAAGTTATAAATTTACCCATTTGTAGAGCGCCCATTAAAAATAAATAACACCTGTCTGTTATCGGAGTAATAACAAGAACTCCTCCAGCTCCAAGATATTCATAGAAATATGGCATCGTTACATTTGACATACGAATCTGCATTGTTTCGTTCGATGGTATCCAATAGTAGCGCAGTATTTTCAGCCAATTAAAATCAGAGCTAAAAGGAATAAAAGATCTGGATTTTAGTATAGAGCAGAGAAAAAAATCACTAAACGTATTTACGAATCTATGACATTCTGTTGAATCATATTTGTAATAGAACTTCGAGCATGAACTTCAATAGTGATCAAAGCGCTCAAAACCTTTCTCAATAATTGGTTTATATCCGTGCGTATAATAGCTACCAATTTAGAAAGATCAGTGCACAATTTCTTTTCTATATTCTTCAATTTACTGATAGTTTCTTCATCATTATTCGATTCATCTAAAATAGCGTGTATGTTGGATGCCCATTGCTGCTGGGATACTGTAAGAACTATTTGATTTTGATGATCCTTAAGCCATTCGGATTTTTCTTTCGCTCTATAGCTTGCATAACCATATTTCATACGACGCTTAAGTGTCTTGAACATAGCGTCTTCCAGCTTTTTTAACCAACTCTCAACAGGTCCACGTGCTTGAAGTCCCTATAAATTACAAATCGATATTTAACGTTTAACAAAGTTACAAAATGATTTCTGACATAAACAAACTATTAATTACAATGGAAAATTCAATTCTTTCCCCTTCTGGAGAGATCATAGCAAGTATTGTGTTAGTATTTTCTTCTTCTTCTTCTTCTCTTGTTAAAAACTCTAATTTATCAATAGCATCAAAGCATTTTTTTAAATAAGGTTGAATTGCATGTGGTGTTCTCGTGTGTGCCAATATTTCCAGTAATTCATTGTTTGATAAGAAGTAAAATCTAAAATTTGTAAGATTTCTTTTTTTATTAATTCATCAGTTAGTTATAAAAAGGAGAAAGAAACCTTGGAAATGCAACCCTTTTGATATCTAAATATGCATCGAGAGACCTTATAATTTCATTCAAAATATGATTGTTTTTCTTCAAAGAATTTAACGTATTTTCATTTGTCATTGATTGCAATGCATCAGGCATCTTATAAACTTTCTTCATAATGTCGTTCCAATTGCTATCGACAACTAAGAACATTTTTTCTTCATTTGGAAGTTGTTTTTGAATATCAGCGGCTGAAAATATTGCTTCTAAACAAATCCAAGAGTTTTGGCATATTATCCATTGTTCTAACGTCTGTGAAAATATATCTAAAAGCTTTAACCATTCATTTACTTTATCTTTTATGTGGCCAACATATTTTGAAGCAGCTATCGTTTTAATATTTATGAAAGATTCATCTAACATAATTTGTAACTCGTCGATACCTGTCAAAATAAAAATATCCTTAAATTGGCGATATGATTCAAGTGAAAGTTCATAATCCTTCCATGAATTTTCAACATTATTTAATAAATTCTCTAATTTTAGCTCTGCGGTAGCTTGCTGTGACACTTCCATTATCTTCATAGCAATTCCATTTTCAAAAACATTGGCCTCTTCAAATGAACACAAAGTTACCGAATCATCTTGAAATACTTTTCGATTAATAATTGATTCAATCGTTAACCAATGTCTACTTTGCAGTGCAGGACTTCTCAAATAACCAATAACGGGTAATTGAGTTTTTAGAAGTTCAGCATCAGCCCTTAGCTTAGCCACAATTTTATTTTCTGGTAGATTCTTTTCAAGAAGTGTACAGTTTTGAAGAATTTTGCTATTTATTCCGATTAATTCATCAATTTCTAATGCGTTAAAAGATTGTTCGTGCCATGATTCTATGGATTTTGCCCATTCATCAATGCTATTCCATAGTAAGACACGTAAACGTACTTCCTCCGAGACGGCTTGAAGTGAATCGAAACAGGTAACGTCGAGCTATGGTAAAGTAAATCAAATTAAATACTAACACATCAGTGAAATGATATAGATTAAATACATTCAATTCTCTTTGATAATTTTGATATTCCTCAGATAAGGCTTGACAATTCGACAACTTATCCATAAGATTATCAAAGGTGTCATTAACTTCAACCAGTTCAGAGTTTTCATCCAGCAACCATTCTTTTATAATCTCAACGTGAATTTCTTCTACTTTTTGGAAAATTTTCTTAATATCTAGTTGCAGACATTCATTAAATGTTTCAAGTAATATTGATTTTTCATTTATTTTTACAGCTAGAACTTGTTTACATTCTTCAATAAGATCCTTACAATCTATAAAATTAATGCAAGAAAAATGAATACTCGTTTATTATATATTTTGTTTAAAACACGTACAAGTAAATAGCATTCGTTTTTTGTTTCACTTACTTATATAATTTTGTTTGCATTCTTCGCTAACAAATATATTGTACTCCGTCATTAGTGTTAAACATTTATTTGCAAAATCAATGTCATTAACCAATTTCTCAATTAGATCACCACAATTGTCTAAATATCTTATGTAAAATAAACAGTCTAATGTTTTCTCCGGCTGTTCCTTTAATTTTCCCATAATATGTTCAGCTTCATTTTTAATATCCGAAATAATTTTAAGATAAATATCTGGTATATGCGATTCAAGTATCGATAATAGATTTCGATAAACCGGCACTGCTTCTATTTTAAATGTTTCCTGATTTAATTGAAATACACCTAAATTTATTTCTGGTAATATATTTTCCAGTGATGCAATTTTTTTATAGTAACGTTCACAATAATTTCGAAGATTATGAAAATTACTTTCAGATTTTAGAATCATTGAATTTGTGTTCAGATCAATTTCATAATTGATTCGAATTTGTTCAAATCTTTTTACGTAAATTTCGATTTTATCATATGCAGAGTTGATGGCTTGCAATATATATTCACTAGAAAATTAAATAATAAATAATTTTAATTAATCGAAAATTAAGGAATTTAAATTTATGGATTCTAGGAAAAATTCTGAATTCACCGGTTTTTTGTAATATTTTCATCATTGTTTATTATAAATTTTATATCAGGCGGAGGACCTCCAAGTTTATCTTCTTGATGTCCCATAATACTTGGTCTAAAATAAAAAAAAAAAAAAATTTGAACCTCACATTTTAAGATGCTCAAAAAGAAAAATCGTACTCAGTAAATTGTTCAAAGGCTGGATCATTTTGAAATCGTTCAATATTATAAACTGCATCTGTTATTATTGAGAGAATTTCTTCGAATTTTTGTAATGTTATATATCTAAAAAAAAAAAAATTATGAGAATAATTGAATTGTACGTAAAAAAGAATATTGACATACCGCGTAATAGTATGAAATTCATATATGAAAACAGAGTCCAAGGTATATTTTCAAACCCTCATAGCATATCATAAGGTATCGGAGGTCTTTACAAAAGTCCAATTTTTTAGAAAAACCCCGGAAAAACCCGGACAATTGGTTAAAACCGTTTTTTTCCAAACAAATAATTAAAAATTTAAATAAATTCGGAAGCTATTTATAAATGAACAGCGGATGTATTTTCTTCATAAAGTCTTATTAGGCGTCTTCGAGCAATAATTTTAGATCACTTTAGAGTAAGTTTAGGGACATTTTTATATCAAAATCCATTGTTCATTTGACATATAAGTTACTCTAAAGTATGGTCATGGACTGGACGTCCATGCAGAGCTCTGATACCCTTTTTACATATATAGCTCTCTTATTTACACATTATTTTCAAGTTTCCCTGAAAACTACATTCGCTGGCCACATTTTACCACTCAGACAGTTACAGTTACTTCATTTTTGAAAAAAATAAAAAAATAAAAAATTAAGAGAGCTTAATATTTAGTTCTAAAAAAGGAATTTTCAAAAGTAAAAAAAAAAAAAAAATACTCGGAATGTAAAAAAAAACATTATTTTTCTAATAAAAAATGTCAAGCTCGGTGCATTGCTGGTGAGTAGAAAATCTAAATATATCCATACAATAATTTTAAATAAATTTATGCATTAGTATTTGAAAAGTTATTATCAGTGGAGGTCGACCAGTCACTGTGGGCCTGTGACCAACGTGCCCCGGTCTTCCCTAAATTATCAGAAATTTTTTTTTTTTATAAAAAAAGATTTAATTCCAAGAATTGCCAATAGCTTTTTCATTTAAATTCGTTTATTATTATAAATCCTCTAATAATAAAATATTTTCTACCATAATTAGTTTAATCATTATAATATGAATGAAGGTTCGAAAATAACTTTGAAATCATTTAAGTATATGTTATGGTATCAATTTCATATGGTATGAAAATATTTTCTAACAAAGTTTATAATCCGTTTACGAGTATATTTGATTTTCCGAAACAAATCATCACCTGTGACGGTATGATATTATAATATTACATTGAAAATGAATCATATCTTCATAGGGTATGATTTTTATTTCATTATGGTTGAATTTTCATTCATATTCACAGTCACAAGTACCTGGAGGGATCAATTTGTATACAATTAGATTTTAATATAAGAGCAGCCAGTAATAATGGTTTTTGAGGTGCTGTTAATGGTCGATGTGCTTCAATTTCTACATTTAAAGTTGAACTCTTCAATTGTTCTTCAGTTGGACCCAATTGTTCATGTATTTTCAAAATTTGAGACAATTTTTGAAATGCTGTTTGCAACATTAGATGTAAAAATGAAATTGTCATATAATCAGAATAAGTTAAAAATCTAAAAGAAAAAAAAAATATTAAATATTGAATGAAAATGTTGTATGCCGGTGAAATGATTACTTTGTTAGAAGAACACAATATCGTCGTTTTTTGGCTCTATTTGTAAAACTCATCATTTGTTTTAATTGGGCTACAGTTGGATATAAAGTGGTTTCGTCCAACGGATGAAAACCTTTTGCAACTAATGCTTGATAGCACGCATCATCTGGTTTCATTAAGAAATAGGTAATTATGTATCATGAATCGTATCGGCTTTAAATTGATGTTTCGTGCAGACCATGTTATTTATATAATCATGAAAAACTCCTGACGACAAACCAATTTTAAGGCCATAAATTTAAATATGAATTATTAAAAACAATAAAAATCAAAATCTAACATAAAATATTTGCCATTCTATTCCTAAAATGTATCAATGCAGCTCGCGTTGGCTCATAAATATCTGCTTGAGCTTGAAGAAAATAAAATAAATGTAAATTCTCAATAGCTTTATCATTTATAAAATCCATGTGAATAAATCTGCAATATTCCTCCCGCAAAATAAGAATTGTTTTCGCTAGAGCGGGTATAAGTATGAATAGATTCTCTTTTAAAAATTGTTGTGCATCCGCAAACTTTCTCCATTGAATTGTTTTTTGCCAAACTTTAAAGCCCTTCCATATTCGGAAATTGTAAAATGTTTTTATCTGAAAATAGAAATTCTGATAATTGCAATTCGAAGGATTCGACATAGTTATTTAAAAAAGAAAAAGTGTGACAAACTTTCATAATTTGACAATATCGGTTATACTCTTGTTGCCATAAATGCAATTCAGTAAAATATTTCTCTGTATTACTCCAAAATGTTACACCATGACGACTAATTGTAAAAAATCGTTTTTTATTGATTTGATGGTAAGGAACTACCTTTAAATTGTATGCGGTAAAAAATTCACTAGTTTTTGGTACAGTGTAATTTAAATAAATAAAACTATCGTCTTTATATTTGGAAACTTTATCAATTAAATTATTGATGTCGGTCGGCGGTTGCCCATGTTTTTGTTTGTATGGTTTTTCTTCAGACATTTTATTGAATATCGAATGATTCTGATTAGCAACAAATAGAAAAATATAGTATTTGTTTTATACTTTTAAATCACATTTGCATAATAAATTTGCACATATATGTAATTATAATTATATTACTAGTCGGTTTATTAAGAAATATATTTTTAATATTGTAATTTTTTTATTTATTTATTATTTTAATCACATTTCTCGAAACATTTGTGAATTCATTATGCATAATTTTATAAGAACAATATACAATTATACATATAAGGCAAGTATAAACAAGATATGTGTGCTGGTTTTATTTTGCCGTTGCTAGGGATTTACTTATCGGTAATATACATACTTAGTAGGTACTGCTAACAGGAGTTTATTATGGGTTTTATTAAATAACCGTTTTTTTTTTTTTTTTATAACCTTAAAGAATTTTAGAATTGTACAGTTCGTATTATGAAGCATGACTACATAAATATGTTTATCATTTGCGCGCATCGCAGCTAAACTCTGTAAGTGCGAAAGAAAAGAATATACAAAAACTATGTCATGCCTAATAATACGAGCTTGTAGATACGTAGACGTATTGCTTCTTGCAATAGAGTACGT
Organism: Catotricha subobsoleta; assembly: GCA_011634745.2. Lineage (NCBI taxonomy): Eukaryota > Metazoa > Arthropoda > Insecta > Diptera > Cecidomyiidae > Catotricha > Catotricha subobsoleta. The sequence goes on from JAABKK020057609.1 coordinate 36,995, forward strand.
CAGTACGCTGACCAAATTTTTCTGAAATTTCTGAATTTTTTTGAAAGATTATTGATATTCATCATTGAATATCATAATTATTTTTTTAAATTATAGCCCAATTTTGAATAAAATCAGTTTCCGCAAACCGTTTTTTTCGAATTAGCGCTCTTTTTATAATACAAATAACTTCATAACCAACTTCGCTTATTAAATACCATAGTTCAAAAATACAAGGTTGGTTATTGCGCAGGTTAGCTATTGCGCATGCGCAAATTTACATTACATTTACATTACAGAATGACAT
>JAABKK020057610.1:0-10538 GCA_011634745.2 Catotricha subobsoleta
CTGCATAATACAATAAGGCATATAATTGCTTGAAAAAAATTATGGAGATTGCCGCTTTTGGAAATAGACCCCTCATTTGATCAACTCGCGTCATTTTTTGTTTATTGGTTATATTAATTATTATTATCATTAATTGCATAAATCATAGATGTTATGTGTATTTTCTCTTTAAAATATTAATTTAATTCTATATACTTTTTAATAGCTCTAAAATTTAATTTCTAGTTATTTTCATTTGTTTTTAATTAAATATTTTATGTAAATATAATGTAAACATTATTATACATTTATTTTATACATATATTTATATATATATATTTATATATATCTATATATATATATATGTATATATAAATATATATATTTGAATATTTACTTTGATAGTGCTGTTCTTCTTATTTTCGTTTTTATGTACATTTCTTTTTAAAGATTAGAAAAAAAAAGAAATAAAGATAAACATCACCTGCATTATGTTTTTTAATCGATGATGGCGGCAACATCAATTAGGACTACGTGGTCCTTGCTGGAGGTAGTTTTTAAATTGATGAGACCTATTTGATCGATTTCGTGTATTTGTTTCAGTGTGTGAATGATGATGGTCTCCACTACCACTTTTTTTATCCTTTATTAAACCACTACCATTTGATCGTAAATCCTTATCCCGACGTAAATTATTACCACGATTTTCACGTCCATCTGAAAGTCATTGAAAACAAATGTTTTTATTATATTATATACTTGTACATAGTAATTATTTCGAGTTAGTTTTTAATAAACAAATAAATAACTAAAATAAAAATACTTAATAAAAAATGTTGCTAAAGTATATAAATTACTCTAAATAATTTCTATTTCTTTTATTCAGAGAGAAGAGAAACAAAAAAATTTTTTAGTATTGAAATTGTTTAACCTTTAAAATTTTCGAAATCTAGTACAAAAGGCAGAATTATGTTTAAGATTTAAATACAATAGGATATTAGACAAATGTGTTCAAAAACGAATTAACAAATTATTTTATAGAAATATTTTCATCTGTTTTAAATTCTGATTGGTTTTTAGAACATAAAAAAAATAGATTTTTTTTTACTAACCAGCACGATCTCTTGAATCATAAGTTGAATATGATGAACCGTGAGTATTATTACTATTTGGTGATAAATCTTTTCGCTTATTTTCTTTTTCAGTATGTCGATCTATTATTTTATCACTACCTGAATGAATTTGATGCTGTTGATCACTATTGGTGTGCTTTTCTTGATTTAAACGCTCTTTATGATGTTGAGCTACTTGTGCATAACTTAAACGTGCTATTGCGGATGAACCGTTGTCACCAGCATTGGCAACCGTAACAGCAGGTGCGGCAAAGCTCACTGACGTTTGTGGTGTTGACGGAGCAACCGTTGATGTAATTGTTCCTGATTGTTGTTGTGTAATGGATGATTGTTGTGTTGATGTGATCGATGCAGAAGACGGTGAAACTGTAGTGACGGAAGATTGGCTAGGATTTGTTGTATTTGTGGTAATTTTTTGTATTGCTGGTGTTGGTAGTTGTTGTTTCGATGTGTTTCCTTTTGTAATATGTTGTGGCTGAATTTGAGGCATTTGTGATTGTTGTTTTGTTACTAATACGGTCATTGTTGCAGTTGATGTTACCGAAATATCACTACCAGTAGTCATTGTCGCTGCATTTCTTGTTGTACTGGTTCCAATACTATTGCAAACTGTACTGGTATTACCGCTTTTAACGACACCACCACTAGATATAGAGACATTTTCAATTGAACTGGTTAATGTATGATTAACAATGCTATTGTCTTCAACACCATTCACTAAAGAGCCATCAGTCTTGATTGATATCTCAGCATTTAAATGTTTTATCACAGGATTGTTTTTAATATTTGGATTTTGAACCATGTTTAACATGTCTGGCGAAAATGGTGGTGTTAGTGCAACTGTACTATTTTGAAGAGATCCTTGATCAACGACTGCATTAGTAGCAGCAACCGATGATTGTTGGTCATGAGCGATAGGTAAATCGAGCCTTTGCAATGGCTTTGCCATTGTTATCACGTTATTTTCATCACCAATTTCAGTACTCTTTTGTTTATTGGCAGAGAAAGAAGTTTGAACTGGTGCTTGTTGTAAATGATGTGTAGCTGTTTTTGAAGGAGGTGGAGGGGGAGGTGGTGAAACGGAATTAACACGTGGTCCGCTTGACGTATTGTTATCTTTTTCAATTAATTTGGATGACTTAGTACTTTTGGCAGTTCCTTTAACAACATCAGCTAATCGATTTTCACCCCAGGCTGTTGCATTTGGAGCAACAGACTTGGATAATATTTCTGTGGTAGAGGTATCATTTGCAATTCCAGCACTACTACTACCACCACTAGATTGCTTAGAACTATTTGAAATGTTAGTATGATTAACAGTTAAGCTAGTTACTTGGTCAAGAACTGGTAACGGAGGAAATGAGGATGCTTCCAGGTCAAAATGCTGCTGTTGTTGCTGATGTGTTTGTTGTGTTCCGCGATTACTAGCCGATTGTGTTCCTGTACTCGATACTGTAGAATCATTTCGTGATAAGTTTGATTGATTTGGACTAGCTGGAGATATTTTATTATGACCGGAATTATTTGCACCACTTGAACTATTACTTGAGCGAGCACTATTGCTTGCTCCACCACCACCACCACCTCCTCCTTCGTCATCTTTTCGCCGACGACGATATCTAGGTGGCCATTGATCTTTACCAGATCCAGATGATGTATTGTTACTGCCTCCCGATGATTTGTGAATGATATTTTCTTCAGTATCCGATATTGGTTTTATTGTAACAATTGGTCCGCTTAATACAGTTCCAGCTGTTAATCCATTTCCTGCAGCATTGGTAATACTACCGCTGGCTGCAACCGAGCCAGTTATAACACCAACACTGTCACTTGCTTCTATGTGTGACGAATAAGTGTATTGTGGATTTTGGTGTGATTGTTGTTGTTGTTGTTGCTGCTGTTGCTGAGGCTGAGGCTGAGGCTGTTGTGGAGGCTGAGGCTGAGGCTGATGATGATGATGCTGGTGATGATGTTGCGGTTGTTGGTTACTGTGGTGATGATGATGATGCTGATGATGGTTATTACTAATTAATTGTGGCACATTGGATGAAACAGAAAACGAACTTTCTTTGGAAATTTTATTTGTGTTATAATGATAAATATCTGCCGATTTCGATGATGATGTTGATCCATGGCTTAAAATTGATGTGGCTGGTTTATACATTGGTATGGTTGATGCACCCAGCGATTGTTGCTGTTGGTTGTGCATAATATTGTGTGGATTAGGAGGCGGTTGATTTGTTACGTGATGTTGCTGATGGATGTTACCAGATGAACCATGCATTGATCGATGAGTAATATTTGTATTTTGTTGTTGAATTGATTGATCCACAGTAGTATTTGGTCGATGGTCATGATTGTTTCGTTTGTTTCTTACATTAGTACGATGGTTGTTATTATAGCGTGGTACATGTGGTTTAGTAGTAGTTGTAAAAGATACTTGAGGTGCAAGACCATTGGCAGAAAATACACTGCTTAACTCATAATAATTTTGCCCTGGTGGTGGAGCGGGTGGCCATGGTTGCATCAGTCCGGGATAGAACTGTTGCTGGAATGGCTAAATAAAATAAAATTATTCTTTAGTATATTTTTCTCATTTCGATAAATATAAAATTAAAAATATTCAAATATTCAATACTTACAAACATATGAACCTGTCCACCATAAGCAACTGTTCCCTGGGGCATTGTCGTTCCATTCGCAGCATATGCAAAACGTGGTTGAGCTGCTGCAAATGCAGTTGCCGGATCATATACTGGCGGTGGTGGAGTTGGCGCAAATCCAGGTTTATTTGGCAATTGTACAGGTGCAATTGGAAGTCTATTCATTGGCTTTGCTTTTATTCTAGCCATAATTGGTTGGCCCTAATAGAAAATTCATCATTTCAAATAAGATATAAAAGATGATAAAAAAAAATAAACAAAAATTAATATACCTGAAATTCCTTAATTTCTTCCCGTAAATATTTGTAGGCCTGCTGAGCATCTTCATCAGATTCAAATGTAACGTACCAATTATTATTGTGAACCAATTCACAAGATATGAAACGTGGACAATTTTCTCCAACAAACAAATTCTAAATAGAAAACAAAATAAATTTAAAAACCAGTTTTCAATCCAATTTGCACAAAAAATAATTTTCACACATACTTTAACATCTTCAATTGGTGTATTATCGGGAATTTCTCTCAATATAACAATACAGCGTTTATGATTTGGTCTAACTTTCAAGCCTTCATCATCAACCTGAACATTTGTTGATTCGCGTAATACAGATGTAATGAGTGTGAGGTCTTTTGTAAGCTTCTTTACTTGGTTAAAATTTGCAACCGTCCAAATAGGAACATATTGATCATTGTCCATTTGTGATATTAAATATGTGTCATTTGCCAGATTTTCTCTGTAATAAAAGAATATGTAATTAATAAAAAAAAAGTTACTTATAAATTAAATAAAAATTATGTTATTAAAAAACACAAACCTAGAAAAATAATATTCAAGTTGCGTTAAAAGCATTTGTTTTAATTGATCTAGTGGCATAACAGCACCTTCAGGTGTTGTAACGGATGTAGTACCATCTGCGTTTGTAGTTAATTCCGATTGATACAATTCAACTGAACCTGAACTAGCTGCTCCATCATATGATGAACCAGCACTACTGCTATTATTACCACCAGCACCAGCTACTAAACCGTTCACATTTGCAAATTCATTTATTTGTTCTTGAACAGGACCAGTCGCAGTACGCGAACCAAATTGAGATTGTGACATAATTGATGCTGAATTATTATTTGATGAAGACGATAATGTTGTACCAGTCACCAGTGGTTGTGGTTCAACTATGACTGTCATCGATGTATCTGCAGACGACGAGTACACCGCATTAGCGGATAGCTTTCCAGTGTCTCCATTCATGTACACGTAACCTAAATAAATAATAATTTAATTTTAATATTTAACACTATTTTTTATTTTTTTTTGAAAATAATCGTTTTATTTAAGTAAAAATTATCGATATATGATCGATAGTATAATATATAAAATACTAGTGTCAAAAGAAAACAACAAAATAAATTCCTGAGCTAATTATTTAAATTTGTTTCACTAACTCTTGGAAGAAATCTAAAAAAAAAAAAAAAAAAACTGAAATCAGAAATAATCGTCTATCAGATAAGAGAACTTAAGTTTCAGGTATGTTAAATGTGAAATGTGTATAAATTGAAATCTAAAATATTTTCTATCACAAGCTCTGAAGAGATAAGTGGTTAATTTGAATGAGACGAATGTCGAGTGAGTCACATTCACGTCCCATTGATAATTATTTAAAATTAGACTGGACAATTGAAAGTTACTGAAATGACTCATTAATTTTCGACTACAAAATTTTAATCAACTTTTAACAAAAATTGTAATACTATTTTATTGCAATTAATTTGAATTTAAATACAAAATAGTCAACTAAATTTTTTTTTTAATTATTTGCTTACTTAATCGGACTATAGGATTGTGTATAACACTACAGCAATTAACATATTAAAATGTGACTTAACACTCGGTTACATTTTCAAGATAATGAATTGAAAAAAAAAAAAAAAAAACATTTATATACCGTCCAATGAAACTTTGTAGTGTTGGAATTATCGCTAGAAGTGAAACTGATTAAAAATATCTTACTGATACAAAAAAAAAATATATATATATATAAAAATGTGAAATCGGCAAAATGGATGTGTTTAGAATTTTTTTTTTCTTTTAATATTCACTTGGGTAAGAAATAAAGTCAATGTAGTATTTTTTATTTCAATTGTTACTTAATTACCATCACAAATTCAAAATTCAATAACTGAATATTTCCCATAACGCAAACATTCTTTAGCTCTTATCAGTTCTCAATAAATTTTGTGTGAAATTTAATTATTTTATAAACAATTGAAATTCTATCTGTCTTATTTATATATAAAATAAATACAACACACGTAAGTATTCGATATGTTGTGCGTCTAGTCGCTAACTTGTGAATGTAAATGAAATGAAATGAAATTAAAATGACGATTTTATATATATATATATAATTATATTGTTTTTTTTTTCTTCAAATTATTGCCTTCTCATACTTGTTTTGCTTAAATAATGCAGCTTGACTCTGCTAGTTATTGTTGTTAATCATCAAATATAGATAAAATTATTTTTGAGTAAAAATAGTATAGATAAATATAAACAAATACAGAATAGTTTTTGTATTAATTTTAAAAATAATAAATTAGATAAATACCAAATAACTAAATATGCGATCATAAAATAAGAATGTCTTATAATAAGAGCTAAGAGGTCATAATCAGAGTTTTGATCCATTCAGTCATTTGTATGAATGTATCAAAGGTCACTGAATAATGGACAAGTACCCTTTTCATTCTTCGATATTAGAACTGTGAATCAACTTGAAATATAACAAAATATTATTTGAATTAGATGTGCTCTTCAAAAAATAAATAAATTACAAATATTTAATTATTGTGTAATTTCATGATACTTTCAATCACATATTTTGAAACAATAAATTGATTAAAACAGTTTTCGTGTATTCTATCTAATTCTTAAATTTTTGAAATTGAGGAGGAAGCCATATGAAAATAAACGAGTACCTGAGAAAGAACTACGAGATTAGAAATATTTAAAATTAATGAAAAAAAAATATCCAAATTTGATGTTATTATATACCTATCCAATTGAAAACAATGCTATCGCATTTGATTGTTTTTGCACTCCTTTTGTACAAACAAAATGTATTTATTTTTGAATCATTTTATTTATTTATTAATTAATTAACCGTTATTTATTTCTATTTTTTTTTTATGGTAACTAATAGTATAGGATGACTTCTATAACTCTCCAAAATAAAGGATGAACAGGAGGACTTTGTGTCAAAATTAGCACCACTAACACCGGACCAACATAAAAATATTGATGAAATATAAACAAAGAACAGTTTTTAAAAATTAAATCATAATAGAAAACTGGAAGTAATAACTTAATATTGAACATTTGTTTACCAGCGTTCAAAAAAAGTAAAAGAAACAACAACAATAAAATAGTATGAAATGTTCAATACAAGCAAACATAATTATTGCTTAAATACAATGTGGATATGAAAACTTTGATAAAGACACAAAACCAAAAAAAAAAAAAAAAAAATTAAGTAAAAAAAAACGAATGTATGTTAAGAAATGAACGATTTATGGTGCAGCAAAAAAATAAATAAATAAATATCTGATTCATTTTCTTATACCTTTTTGCTTTTCTATCGTTCAGCCAATAAGTATAATTAGGTGTATATTGTATATTACTTTACATCTTGTATATATTATTACATATTATTATTGAATTGTCATACTGTTTTCATTTCTATGTTTGTGTGAATGTTGGCAGTTGATATAAATCTATGTATAGGTGAATGAATCGTATGTAGTATATTTACATAATTGCCCTAATAAATATGGTTGAGAAAATGTTGCCCCATAAACAAATAATAAGAACGCATGTTTTTTTTTTCTTTTTTCTAATATTAATTTCTACTGGGCAAAATTTTCTCAACATAAATAGGGTTGAGAAAATGTTGCCTCATACACAAATAAAATCGTATTTTAATAACAATTATTGTGAAGAAGTAAAGTAGAGGTAAAAGCATCAAGTCTTAGTCAGTGTAGTCTAAATAATACTACACTTGTTTATTAGTCACTATATTCCATTTATTTTCTTCTTTTTTTTTTCTTTAACGCATTGAATCGAAGCCAACTTGAAAAAACTAATAGCCGTATTGTAAGTTATTTTTGGTGTTCTGTCATAAACAACTGATATATTCTTTTAAATGTTAGATTAAAATATAAATAAATAGTTTATGTAATGACGACACTATTTTGCAAATGGTGGATTTTCACCACATTTAAAAACAAAAATAAAAATTATGTATTCATCGGACAGATGGCATTGTTGAATTTTGATTATAACAACTATTCCTATTTTTTTTTCTTTGTTTTCTTTTTTTTTTTAAATGATAAAACAGGTAATTCCAACTATTAACCAGATTAATTAATTATAACTTTTGTTATTAAGATTCTCAGTATTATTAGATCTATTATTGATATAATTCAGTTAAATCAATATAGAATTTATTGGGAATTCTCAAGTAATGATTTTTTTTTTGTGGATAATTTATGAAATCAAGAAAACATTTTTTATTAGATAAGTATTCGGATCAAAATTATTATTATAAGATTTATATTTATGATTTAATATATTTGAATGGTTTTTGACTACATCATTGGTGGTCGAAGTACTTATTCAACCATCAAAATATTAATTAATGAACACGATCATTAAAATTAACCTATTTATAAAATAATATTGTAAATATGTATAAGAAAACGAGAATTTAGTCAGACTAAGTCAACAAAAAAAAAACAAAAAAACACACACACACACACACTCACACACACAAAGAGCGGGGGGGGGGAGGAACAATTACGGCTAGCCTTAGCATCAAGTCAGCATTGATTTCCATTTATAAGTTCATCATATATTTAAAGAAAAAAATATATATATACCAATATCTGCTATGTTATGTCTACTTATGTATGATAAAATAAAAATATAGTTATGAAATTATTTCATTTTTACTTAGTACTAAAACTGATGATAGCTTTCTAAGTAAAACGCGCAGTATCTGAGGTACCGTCTTCGCCCCCTTTCATAAAGGTCGTTTAGGAACTAAATATAAAGAAATGTGTATCAATTACAACCAAAAAAAAAAAAAAATAAAAAAGTAAAAAAAAATATTTCTACTTAAATTCAAATGCATGAATAAAAAATAAAATTAAATAATAAAAAGAAAAAAAAACAATTATTCAATATTGTAGTAGCCATCAGTCCTCAATACAATGAACTGCATAATATTATAAATATAAGCAAGTAGTGGTGTAGAGCCGCAGTCTCTAAGTAGGTATTTATATAGAAGAGAAATAAAAAAAAAGAAGTAATATGTAAAAGAAAAACGGTATGTCGGACACACACTTTATCTATTTTTATTACAAAACTAAAAGAGTAATTCGCGAACTAAAAAAGACACACGAAAACACGATTTAAACGAATATATATATATGAAAATGTGTAAAGATGACCTACCAGCAGTATCCATTCCCAAACGCGAAAAAGATCAAGGAGTGGCGGCGCTGTTCGCATATGTATTTTATAAAAATCAATTTTTCCTTTTTATTATTTCAAATCACACTATTTTTTCTTCTATTTTACAAATTTCTTATTTTAATTTTTTTTTTTTTATTATTAATTAATAATGCACACAACACACACTGTTTTAATCGGCGATGTTTTGCACGGCAATTATATTTTTTTTTTTTTCGTTAAACTTTTATTAATATTTCTTTTCTAGCAATAATCAACGTTAAATAAATAAATATTTTAAGCCACACATGCATTTATTATCTGACACAAACATGTGCCTTATCATTTTCTCAAGCTTCCATCATCGCAGAGCACATCACCAACCATTCACCATTTATAACTCGGTTCATAGTATTATCGTGTCATTTATTTATTATTATTTGAGTTTTGTGTTGGATGTGAATTCAAAGTCGTCAAAAAATAATAATAAAAAAAAATAAAAGAAAAAAAACTTTTATTACGATCCACAACCAGCCAGCAGAGCAGAGCACACCAGAAAAAAAAATAAACGTACGTTCGATACGAAGAATTTATATATGAATGCGAATAATATTTCACTCGTCTAGCTAGTCGACATTACAATGCTTTTTTTTTGTCAGGCTTGTGATCGAAATTTTACACATGAATTTATTGCACTTATTAAAATGTTATTAGTTCTTTAGCACATTATCACAATTAACACAAAATAGTTCACAGTTTAATATCAACAATTAAATCAATTATTTCAAGCTTTACCGATTTTATTTTAATTGTCGCCAATATTGAATACAATTTTCTTAATCCAAAATGGCCGGACACACACAATAGTATTACCACATTTGTTATTTTAACTTATACACATTTTTTTACGACATGTTCGTAACCATAACAGTCGATATGCAGTAATGTGAACATACAGTTCATACCTCTTTCGAGCGGTTGTACAGAACCGACTTTTCGTCTGTTAGCATACGTAACATAATAAAAATATCCATTTTATTATTTTATTAATACTTATTTATTTTTTTAATTAATTTGCAATTGTTATGATAGATTTGGTTTACAGGCCGATATCAAACATTCAAGAAAGTTTATACTTAGTATATTTAGCAGGGAATAGGAACTGGAACGGGAACCGGAACGCTATTTTTTTCGTTTTTTGCTGGAACTTTAGATGGAACCGGAACGAATTAATTTTACGTTCCTTTTCGT
>JAABKK020057611.1:0-10538 GCA_011634745.2 Catotricha subobsoleta
CATACGTAGGGCTTACTTCAAGTAGGTTTCGCCTGTTTTACCGACACTATCCATCTATGTATCTACAATATCTTTGATTACGGTTTATTTCACTCCCGTTTTCAGCCAGCCGAGTTACAGGTACCAAAATGCGATATTAGAGAAAGATTTTGGGGATTTGGATTATCATTCGACATTCAGAAAGACATTATTGATTTAACAACACATCTGATTCAAAATATGCGAATAAAGAAAAAACAACTATGTTACCATTTCAAAAAGGTAAAAGTATTGATTATGTTTTTTTTTTTTTTTAAAAAATACGTATTGGTTTTTAATATTTTATTGTTTATTTTTCGTAGGAATAATAATGACGAATAAATCTTTTAAGCTTCTCTTTGAACATTTACAAGAAAGATTTAGTTTAAAATATTTACTGACGTATCGTCTCAATCAAGATGAGTGGTCGAAAGCTTTTTTGGAATAATGAGAGCTAAGGGTAGCCATCATCCAAATCCATTGGAATTTAAGTACAGAATGAGATCATACCTCCTTGGACGGAACGAAGGATCGCTAACATTTGCTGGTAATTGTAATACTACAGTAGACAATATGATTGCTTTGGACATTGATGTGACTGTTAAGGAAAATGAATCTATTTCATCATATAGCTCAAAGTTTTTTTTTAAAACATTTAAACTGGTTGAATGTGACCAGTGAATCAAACTCTTCTAGAAATTTGTGAACAGACTTTGGCGGTTCACGGTTAGATTCAAATTCACCGAACCGTTGCTGACGGTTCGGTTCGGTTCAGAGCGGTTCGTTTTGATTCACTGAATTCGACAATAATGTACAACTAGATGATTCATTAATAAATGCCCTTATATGCAAGTAGTCTCGAAATAGTCTATAAACCGTGTATATTCGGTCTAATATGTCCCGTCTATAGACGGTCTATAGACTGTCATCGGTCTATAAACCGTCTATAGACGGTTTATAGGCTATTTCGAGACTATTTGCCTATATAGGGATGAATTCTTAAACGAAGATTTTACGGAAATGAAAGAATTAAATGCACTAGAAAATATGATGGACTTGAACATTTAGCAGGATTCAAATGCGCCAAAGATTAACTAAATCTAAAATTTATTCGAAAATAAAAATGTCCGTGGTGTTATTTTATTTTTGTATTGGCAACATTATATATATTAATATATGTGAAAATGATTTTTTTTAGACTTTTGAGCTGGAACTCAGGTGTGGCTGGGCGGATTTTGATGGTCAATATACTAAAAGACGAAGAATTTTATTTTAAGAAAAATATATGGTACATACTGACGTTTTTTTTTGTCTAGGGATCCAATTTTATTTCTGACAGAAGCAATCGATCAGTAAGAAAAACCTGGATTGATTTAGATTAAGAACTGAAGGAAAAAAACAGAAAAAGAAAAGTAACGAAGTTTTTGTTAAAGAAAGAAAATTTATTTTTTACCAATAATTATTTTTATTTTATCGTTTCACGTTATTGAATTGATAGTTTATTTTACTTTTTTACTTATTTGTGTTTTAATTTGTACAACGTTAATTGTATTTGCAATATGTTTTCTTTGTTGTTAAAATAAAATGTAAAGCTTAAAATAGTGACTGCTGCGAAAGATTTCAAATTGAGTTAAAAGAACATTAAATATTTTTTGTTATCATTTAGTTTTTAAATAGTTTCATAATTTACTATCCATGATTTTCCTAGCAATATAAATTTATTAAGTTTTCTACATGTGGACTGCAAATGCAATTGAGATTGAGCCAAACAAGTATTCTACATAATAATAATAAATAATAAATTAAAGTTGCTTACATAATTTTTTTTGCGATTCTAGAAATTCTACATATATAATATTATTAATAAAAATAATAATTTAAATTAAACTTCGATATTCCGCGAATTATACCGTACGCAATAATTAATAATGACAGCAAATAAAATGATAATAAAAATTACAAAAATTACAATTTATATAATGATTGAAATGTGATAAAAAATGTTTAAAAAAAAATTCAAACAATAACAATAATGAAAGTCAATGAATTTACATTAATTATTTACACTAAATTTGTTTGATTACAATTATTTATTTATTTTTATTCTTAATCTGCGTCTATTTAGGCAGCGCACGAATTTTCGAATAAGGACAATTGGACTAGCGTCCTACAGCATTGAACTTGATATGTCCGACATGTCCGAACGAAAATTATCATTTGTCCGAATTTGACCGAAAAATATTTCTTTTGTCCTAAACGTTTGCCAAAGACAATATTTATTGTATATTCGGAATACGCATTTGAGAAATGTGAAAACCAATTAGGACAAATAAAGTCCAGTCCGCAACGAAGACGTTTAATAGAAAATTACTAAATAATATTACAAAAAGTAAACGCCATTTATTCTTCGGACAAATTAGGGCAAATAATAATTTATGTTCGGACATCAATTAAGACTATGCTAGGACACTAGTCCAATGGTCCTAATTTGAAAAGTCGTCCGCTGGCGTGATGGACGCTCTAAATGTTTAACATCGCTCTATACTTTTACAGTAATAGTATTTTTTTATAAAAAAAATTGACGTTAAATTATTGTATAAGATCATTTTAAAGCAAAAAGAAAATTGATTTTTTGATATCTTTACAAATAAATGCAATAGAATTAAAAAAATAACACATAGTTATCAATCATTAAATTTGAAATGTAAAACATATTTACTTATTGTAAAATCATATAATCAGATATCAAAAATAAATATAGAATTGTTAGAATTATATTAAATTGTTGATCTAATGCGGATGTGAACTGCTATATCTCTCATTTTCAATTGATGCGCCGGCTTATTCATTTTTCTCAAGTTACACAACCATGAACACATTGCTTTTGTATATAAACTGGATGCTCTCAAATTAATTATAATATGTATTACATATTGTGCAGTTAATTTGATGTCACCAGTAATTATTACTTCATTTTGTTCAACATCATCTACTGCTTTGCTTACCGTTCATAACTTCATTTCCATCAGTATCTAATGGATTTATATTGTATTGTATCTTAGGATCCATATCATTCGAAAAGTAATCAATTCAATCGCAATCATAAAAAAGAATACAATGGTCCTATTCATGTTCTATGTTAATCCATTTTGCTCCGGTGAATAAGAAACTGTAGTTTGATGTTTGATGCCACAATTTTTCATAAAAACATTGAACTCATTATTGGATCTGCGTTGTCCGTTCAAAGAATTTTTATTTTTCTTTTCGTTTGATTTTCAACCTGATCTTTAAAATTTTGAAAACATTTGAGTACCTCAGTTTTTCATTTTAGATAATCGCCGATTAATGTCAGAAAATATCGTGATTCTCCAATTGATGTGATTTCCATAGGCCCGCATAAATCAGAATGTATGTGATTCAGAAAGTTTTGCGCTCTTTTTTGGCTTTGTTCTTAAATGGCAATTTTGCTTTGCTTTGATGCAAACTTCGTAATTTGTCATTTGATACTGGAAAATTTATTTCATGCACGGAATCAGTTTTCGTTTTTATCATTTGTTGAAAATTAAGGTGGCCTAATCTTCGATTAAATGTAAGATGTAACTATATCTTCTTCGAGCTTGACAAACATAGCGAAACATTTATTTACTTTGACGTCCAATTTATATACACCATCTGATAAATATGCTCTTGCAATGAATTTTCCTTTTCTTGATTGTAGATTGAGCAACCAGTATTATCAAACATAAGACTATGTCAACAACACAATTTACCGGCAATTTTTCTTGGTTCACTACACCAATGTTATTCGTATTAGGCTTTCTCACATTATGCAACCATTCAGTATGTGGAGCCATATGTTGCGAAACCCCCGATCCCAAAAATTTTTGTTCTTTCGAAAAACTTTTGGATATAAACACCGCACTAAATGCATTTGACGAACTAAAAAAAGCCATTTTCTGTTTATCACCATTGTTTTTCTTGTTTTTGAAGCACTCCGGGACTACTTCAAAGGTTCCATCATATTAATCGGTGACATCGAATTGTTAATTTTATAAGCGTTTTAGGTGGCAACGACAAACAACTGGATTCATCGTATCATTAGTGTGACCGTCGAAATTATCTGAGAATTGGTTTCACATGTTATGTTACAAATTGCTTGCATTAATAACGTTATATTGCTGCAGTTTTTTCGATAATGCATTTATGTGGTACATGATTGTGTTCAGTATTTTTCGTGACAACACCATTAGAAAAGTTTATATTTCCATTGTATTTCGTAACTGAATATTCGTTGCATAAACCGTATTATTGTTAACACCATTTCTATAATATTTATAGCCGTCCCATAATAGATTTTTTAAATTTAACAGTAGTATTATTATATTTCTTAATTAATGATTATTTTTTTTTATATTTTTATTTTTTAATTTTTGATTTTTTTTATTATTTTCTTTGCTTTTTTTTGTTTTTTCTTTTTTTTTATTTTCTTTTTTTATTCTTTTTTATTCTTTTTTTCTCTTTTTTACTTTTTTTCTTTTTTTCTTTTTTTTTTTTATAACTTTTCACATTAAGTTTCATTGTTTTCTAATTTATAAATTTTCTACCAAATACATAAGTGTGAATTCACAGGAACTAAAAATGATGTATTGTCTCAACTTGAAAGCTCGGTGTCAAAATGCAAAATTCACATCTCCAATTGGACAATCGACTAAAGCTTTCAAGTTAATATGTCAAAAGCACTGTAACAATACATCATTTTTAGTTGCCGTGAATTGAGACTAAAGGTTTTTTCTTATCTTTTGCCCTTAAAGCTTAAGTAAATGCCCGATCAATTACATTAAAAATTATTATATTAAAATATAATTTCAATTAAATATTATAATGCTGAAAAATCATTAGATTGTAAAATAATATGAAAATATTTAATTATAATTCGTTATTACCGCATATTACGCAACACAAAATAGTTGAATAAAAAATTATATTGAAAATATAAAAAAGTAGAGTGTTGTTTCGTTGATTTCGATAATATATTTGTAAACGATTAACATAAAATCTAATGGGTGGTATTTAAATGGTCAGTAAATTAATTCAAAATGGGCAGTAAAAATATTAAAATGGTCAGTAACGCATCTTATGGTATAACTCTCGGTTAAGGAGTTATTCACAAAGACCAAATGATAATGTGATCATAGAACGTAACGTAACGTAACATAGCCCTAGCGGGAGAACGATGTCTAGATCCATTTGAGAGCTGTGAAATAGATTATTGTTTGGTCACTGCCCAAAATTCTGTTATTTACTGACCGTTTTTCTAATTTTCTACTGACCAAATAATTTGTTCCCAAATCTCTAATAAGAATAAAATTAACGTATATAAATAATATGACGTGAAACTACTTAATTAACTGTTAAATTTTATGACATAACGATTAATTACACTGAAAAATAATTTTTAATCATAAATTTAGATGAATTTGCCGGTAGATTTACGGCCTTGATCGAAAATTACTTTTATTTTTGTAGTGAAAATTTTGTTACAAAATAAAACAAGCTTCCATTGGATTGGGGTGAACACGACTTCATGTTTGTAGGAAATTTAAAAAAAAAAATAACCTGTAGGTACAAAAAACGTCAGTATGCATATTTTTTTTTAAAAATAAATCTGCATCTTTTGGTTTATCAATTGGTGCAAAATTGGAAGACATGGACGTAGTTATATCATTTACTGCTAACTTTGCCAAAGTCATATGATTCATTGGTAACGGCGCTTGAAACGATGGATCCAGAAAAACTGAACATTGAATTTGTGAAAGGCCGTTCCCTAATAACCATCGATATCGGAAAATTACCAATGACAAAAATCTATATCGCGCCGATGTCTATACGATGTGAATGATTGATATCAGGAAATCATATCAAAATCGATATATATCTGATATCGCTTTCGATACGATGTGCGATATCAGAAAGTCATATCAAAATAATGTATATTTGATATCAATTTCGTTATGAAAAATATGATATATATTTCGATGTCGCTAGAAGCTCATTTAAAGCTCAAATTTTTAACTCATAGCGATATCGAAAATTACATTGAAATTGATATAAGGAAAGTATGATATTAGTTTCGATATCGAATCGATATCGCTTAGAGTTCACAATTCGAGGTTAAAATGAAAAAAAAAAAATTAATTACTTTAAAATAAATTATTTAAATAAATTCAAAGAAGGAAATGATTCACTTAATTATATAAATTAAAAAAAAAAAAAAAAAAAACTATATAAATATATGATTTTGAATCCTCACTTTGTACAGGACCATGTAGCACAGTGCATAGCAAAGCCGATAATCGATCATCAAAGTTAAGTTGTAAAAGGTTGAGTATCACCCTGAAGTTAGCGTAAATCCAGCATAATTCGAAAACTCCGCTTAACGGGGGTGCTTGCAGGTTTGGGGTGGGGTATTAGTATTATGAAAGCTTAGACCTTTAGCTATCTGTCCCCAATAGGGGGTAACTTTTCTATGTTTAGGAGGGGAGGGATAGCTTATTCTAACCTAAAATGAATATAAATCCAGCGTAAATTGAAAGCTCCGATAAACGGGGGGTGCTTGCAGGATGAGGGTAAGGTAGTATGGAAGCTGATACTATTAGCTATCTTTCTCCAAAAGGAGGTGACTGTCCTATGTTTAGGAGAAGAATGTTAACTCAAACTATTTATTTTTTTGTTGTAACGCGAGAAATAGAAGTAAATTGATAAAGAGGATGTATGAACAGATGATTCAAAAATTAGTAAAGTATCCAATCCATATCCAGAGGTGAGAACCGCCAGCCAGGGAGAGTGCTATAACCCCCAAATGGAAAAAGTCATTCCCAATTTTTTGGGCTTTAACCCCCCAAAAAACTGTTTTGGGGGAAAAAACCAATTAATGGTTATAACACCCAAATAAAAAAAAAACGAGTTATAACCCCCAATTGGGAAAAGTCATAACCCCCAAATTAATTTGGGGGTTAATTCCCATTTTTAGGGTATTAACCCCCAAAAAAACTGTTTTGGGGATTAAAACCAATTAATGGTTATAACACCCAAATAAAAAATATAAAAAAAAGTTGTAACCCCCAAAAGATTTTATTTTAAAAATATAAATTGATTATAGTCCAGAAAAAAAAATTATTTGAGATTTATAATCTATTTCGTGAGTTATAACCCCCAAATGTATTATAACATTACTTTTCTCTCTTCTCACTTCTTGTTACTAAATTTGAATTTTATGTTATTAGTTGTGGAAATTTGCATTCGTCTTGCGGTAAATCACGAACTAATTATTGCTATCTCTTCTTTTTTTAAATTACAATGAGGTGAGGATATCAATTTGTTTAAAATATACAATACACACTAACAAGAATACAGTTATTTGATTTTTATTATGTTCAAATATATTTTACTCTGGTAGTATATATTTTGCGCTTCTTTCGAGAGACAAATTTTTTTTGCACCCGCGTGTTATTGTTTAATGATGGTGAAAATATTGGTGTAAACATCAATTTAAATTTAAATATGACAACTAATTGTGAAGAAACTACACCTAATTTCAGTGCCGATAATAATTTGTTATATATATTTACAACGGGTCAAAAAATAACTAGCAAATTTCTTTACACAACTGAAGAACAACAATTATATCAAATTAAAAGTAAGTACAAAGATACCCAAACATATGAGTGCTACATGGATAAATGCGGTTCTAGAGTAATTCTGGATGATACAGGAGATTGCAAAAGAGCCAAAAGAGCAAGATCACATAATCATGATTCATCACAAATAAATACTTTTAAGAAATTTAAGCTTCAGTCAGAAATTAAAGAAAAATGTAAAATTCCATCGACGCCCACGCTATCAACGACATTGAGTACACGATCTGTATTTAACGAAACACTTGCTAAGTAATTTATTTAATAATACAATAAAATTTAAAAATAAAATTAAAAGTAAATGTTTTTATAGTAATCAAGGGCTAGAAGACCTTGTAAGCTATCCTAAAATGAAGAGACAATTAAACAAGATTAAAAGCATAACAGTACCAAAATCACCAAAAACACCAGATGAAATTATTCATTATTTTGAGCGTGAAAGCATTATGGCAGAGTTCGGATATTCAAAACATACTGAGCCAAATAAGTTTTATGAAACGACATTTAGTGGTGAGACATTTTCTTATACAATGTTTGTGTCAAAAAAGATTTGTGATATTATTCAAACCGTAAGCCCTGAACATAAACATTATTTAAAGGACGCAACTTTTAAAATTGTTCCAATTGGCAATTACAAACAATTTTTGATTATATACTTTAATTACCTTGACAATGTAAGTACATATTTCTTGCTCTGATTTAAAATATTATAACGTGCTATTAATATCCATATGTAAAAAAAAAATTTTTTTTTTAGATTTTTCCATTTATCTTTGTTATAATGAGCAATAAAAATCAAGCTATATATCATCACATATTTGACTATATTGAGAAAAATGTACTGAACTTGGAACCTGTTTCATTTACCACCGACTACGAATTAGCTTCACGAAATGTACTCAAGAAATTTTATCCTAATGCAAGTCTAAAATCATGTTGGTTCCATTATTGTCAAGCGATTGGAAGGCGTTCAAAAAAAATTCCCAATTTTCGAAAACAATTAAAAAGTGACAAAGATTGTGATAATTTATATCATAAATTCTTGTATTTACCACTGTTACGGTGTGATAAAATTTTGAGCGCATATGCTGAACTGAAGACTGAAGCAAAGAAGTCTAAGAATCGTAATATCTTATTCAAAATTTATAACTTATTTTGAAAAGCAATGGATATTTCATGTAAATATAAATTACTTTTCTTATAATATAATATTTCGAGATATCAATTTATTTAATATTTTTAATCTATTTATTTCTTATAGGAAGGTCCAACTAACATTTCTGTTTATATGTCGATTTCACGAACCACATCTGCAATTGAATCTTATAATGGATTGTTGGGATACCTTTTAATGAAACATGGCAACTTTTTTAAGTTTGTCAATATACTTCAAAAAGAAGAATTATCAAAAAGCAGAGATTTGCATTCGCTGGTTAATGGTGGTCTTGGAAATACCCTTCCTAAATGTAAAAAATCTCGAGACAGGAATAAAATAATTCGAAAGGCTACAGATGATCTTGATTGCAAAAGAATTTCCATAAATTGTTTTTTAAGCAGAGTAGTTTGTCAATTTGGTTTGCTTAATGCCAAATCATCAGACGCTAGTGTTGATAGTGTTTCAACTGATAGTTTGGAGTCTGATAATGATGATAATGGTCATCAAAATATTGATGATGATTACAGTTTCGGTGATGATGCAGCTCTTCAATTACTAATAAAAGCCCAACAGTTGTCCCAAGAATGCGTTGTTTGCATTTTATGTTGTGAGAAAAGACGCAACATAATGATTGAACCATGTAATCATATTATAATATGTGACGACTGTTTTCTTAAGTTAGTACAAGAAAGAATGAGATTGAATTTACAAGTCGAATGTCCGATTTGTCGAGCTGTTGTTATAAACACTGTGAAAGTCGGGGTTCTATAAGAATAAAAAAAAAAATCTTTTATTCATTATTGAAAAATATAAATAGTAGAGATATATTTTCATTTTATTTTTACGAACAATTATTAATATTTTTGTTTTAATTTATTAAAATAAATTAAATATAAAGAACAAAATAAATACATATTATGAAAAATGAAAAGAAAAAGAAAATGATTTTGTTTATGTGACATATTAAATAAAATTAATTTTGTTTTTTTTTTATTCATTCATTATTTTTAAATAATTCATTTAAACAGTAGAACTGCTATGTATTAACTCAATAACAAATATGAATCATTTTCAAATAATACAATTATACAGTTATTTAACTAAATGTATACATATATTAAAAACATGAATTAAATTTCTATTAAATATTTTTTTTTGTTACAAATAAAGTGTATCTATTAATTTTTTGTACTATCATTTATAATTAAAATATTTACTTCTGTTTTTACATGATAAAAATATACCATAGGTAAACTAAAAATGGACATACATTGTGTATTTTTTTTTGTCTGTGCAAACTGGTTCGTATATTTGCATATTTAAAGGTGGCGCATTTTGGGATACCAAAAATTGAGCTTGGAAAACCAAAAATCGCGGCGATGTTCGAAGACATTGCTGCAAACGATAGGCCAATAGGACATCGAGTTCTCCACATTTTATATCATTAATATATACACTAGGTTGTGGGTTATAATCAAAGATGCGCACGCTATTAGGAGTAAGTTTCGAAGGAAAAAAAAATAAAACTATCGGTCAAATTTTACTTTAATTTTTGGGAAATTCGGCCAAATTTTGAAAAAAATGAAGTATTGTTTATTGGTAAATTTATATTCTGTATAAATCGACTTGGCTACGATCTTACCATTCCTGATATCTAGTACTATTTCACT
>JAABKK020057612.1:0-10537 GCA_011634745.2 Catotricha subobsoleta
GGCCAAACTCACACACAATTTTGTGTAAATCTAATGCTTAATTCATTGATTCCACATACATTTTTTTCTCAGTGAACTATCAAATGTATTTTCCCATTCTTGTTGTTGTAATTATTGTTTATTTATTTTAGTGTGATTATTATTTAAAAATGTTTTTACGTATTTACGGAATTTTTTTATCAATTTATTATTAACAAATAAGTCGTAGAATTCAAAATATATAATTTTCGGTTTAAATTGACACTGGCGAAATACATTACAACGCCATTTATAATTACTCTGAATCAAGACTTTCGTTTCGTGAGATTCAAAAATGATCCCCGATAGGGATCGTAAGAATATATAATCTGTCAAAGTGACAACTATATTTAAATGTCAATTTTGTGTATATTTTTAAAAATCCTTGTTACACGTGCTCTTTAATGCATTTTGAATCGAATGCTTCAAACTTTACTAATCAACATAAAAACGATCAGGAAGTTTAAATTACTTACAATAAATATCAAAGTGAAATATAATATTGCAGGTAAATATTATGCCTCTCAGATTTTTATAAGAAAAATTAATCAATTGGATTTAAAATATCGAAGGTTATGTCTTGTTTATGGTCATTTAAATTCTGATGTTTTTATTTTTTTTTTTTAGTGCAATAAGTCTTAATAAAAACAACATGGGTCTCACAAAACAATATTTAGCTTATCATCCGGTAGGAAATTTTAATATTATTGCAAGTGCCAATGCAAATATTGTATTTGTTACATATGAAAAAACTGATGGACGTTATGTCGCGGTTGGTGCAGCTGAAAAAGTCTATATTTGGGATCTTAGGTATGCATAGACCGTGAATTAATTGTATGAATAAACAATAATTAAGTCAATAATGAAAAAATAATGGCATTCTTAATTTTATTTATTTCTTGATGAAAATGAAAAAAAAAAAACAGATTAGGAGAAAAAGTATTAGAATTGTCGAGAAATAGAGAAGAAGTAACTGCACTGCGTCCGTCACCTGATAAACTTCACTTAGCTGTTGGATATTCAGATGGCATTGTTCGCATATTTAATTTAACAGCATCTCTAACTGATGATTCCACGCACTATTCAATTCATCGTTCTGCTGTTAATGTATTGCGCTATGATTCTTCAGGTATAATATTAATGATATTTTCTCTTAAAAAAGACCATAATATTAATTTTAATTAATTAATTTCTCAGGATTACGTTTAGCTAGTGGCGGTCAAGATACAGATATTGTTATAATGGATGTTGTATCTGAATCTGGTAAATGTCGTTTAGCTGGGCATTCTGGTCCCATAACGGATACAACTTTTTATGAAAACTCACAAAATATTAACAACAATATTATTATATCGAGTTCCAAAGACAAACAAATCAAATTATGGAATATAGCAACGCAATGCTGTTTTCGTACAATCGTTGATTATGCAACAGAAATATGGGGCATTACATTATTAAGAGGTGGTGAATTTTTAGCAGCTGGTTGTGCTGATTCAAATATTAGTATATATCGTTTGACATCGGTGGACGAGACAAATGATGATGAAAATGATGTCAACGTTGCGATAGGTGATGCTGATGACGATACATATGCACCAATTAAATGTACATTGGTGGGTACTATTAAACGTGCCGGTGGTAGTGGACGAATCTGTAATTTAATTTCTGATGAATCTGGAAAAGTTTTAGCATTTCATGGCACAAATGATAAAATCATTGAACTGTTTATCTTCTATTCGAAGGAAGAAGCTGAATTACGTTTGAAGAAACGTCTCAAAAAAAATACTGAGACAAATGTTGATGTTAGCAATTTATCACTAACAGATGAGATTCGGCGTTTGCCATCAATCACTGTGAAATCCAAAATTAAATCAATTGATGTTCTAATTGGAGCTGAAACTAATGTTCGTATTGCAGCAACATTAGCGAATAATTCAGTTCGAATATTTGCAATAAATATTGCAAATAAGCATCCAGAAGTTGAAACTTTAAAAGTACTTCAATCGCAGGGACATTCTTCGGAAGTGCGTTCCGTTTGTTTCAGTTCAGACACATTAGCAATTGCATCTGCTGATGCTGATTCGTTAAAACTATGGAATCGAGAAACGATGCGTGCCGTTCGTACAATAACCGGAACTGGTTATGCTTTGTGTAGTTGCTTTGCGCCTGGCGATCGTCATTGTCTTATTGGAACTATGGAAGGGAAATTAATTATAGCTGATGTAGTGACCGGTGAAATTATTGAAGAAATTCAAGCGCATCAAAAGGAATTATGGTCCATGGCTTTGTTACCAAATTTATCTGGTATTGTAAGTGGTGGTGGTGACGCAACCGTTAAATTGTGGACATTTGAATTTATTAATGCACCCAAAGCTGATGATGATGATGATGAGGGAAATCAGGTACAGCATAATAGAAAAGTATTGTCCTTATTGCATCGAAACACATTGAAATTAGAGGAAACTATTCAATGCATTTCAATATCGCCGAATGGAAAATTTCTCGCAGTTGGTCTTTTAGATGCAACCGTAAAATTATTCTTTTTAGATTCACTAAAATTCTATTTAGCACTTTATGGTCATAAATTGGCTATATTGTGTTTGGATATATCTGATGATTCCTCGTTAATCGTTACTGGTTCAGCCGATCGTAATGTGAAAGTTTGGGGAATGGATTTTGGTGATTGTCATCGTTCACTCTTTGCCCATGATGACTCGGTGATGGCAATAAAATTCATTCCAAATACACATCTTTTCTGGACATGTGGTAAAGATGGTAAAATTAAACAATGGGATGCCGATTCATTTGTACAAATACAAAAAGTTTCAAGTCATTTAGGGCAAGCGTATGGTTTAGCAGTTAGCGGTGGTACTGGACATTATTTGGTTACATGTGGCTCTGATCGGACAATACGTTTATTTGAGCGTAGTCAAGAACCAATCGTTTTACAAGATATGCAAGAAACCGAACGTGAAGAAATGGAACAACAACAATTGGCCACGAATGCTGAAGAAACAACGGTTGCTGGAATTGCTGCTCCATTAAAATTACCATCGAAAAAAACTGTTGCGGCTGAACAAGCAGTTGAATTAATTCTAGACGCATTACAAATATTAGCGGAACAAAGTGGAAATGAAGATAACGAACCTGTACCACTATTAATGCAAGCTTATGAAGTCACCAATGCAACTGATCTTCTTATAGTTATTTTATCACGCATCAAACAAAGTGATTTAGAAGAATCATTACTTTTGCTACCATTCACATCGGTTTGTGAACTATTAAAATGTATGCCAGATATTATAACAAAACGAACCGATCAAACGGAATTGTTGAGTAAAGTTATTTTGTTCCTATTTCGTATTCATAAGAAACCAATTGTTGGAAATCATACATTGTTACCATTTATACAAAATATGATTGTTGATTTAGAGCGTACATTATGTGAACAACGTGACATTATTGGCTCAAACTTATATGCATTACAATTAATACAAAATGATTTACAACAAAAAGAATTAGCTGGCGGTGCTGAATTATTCTATGATGCGACCAAAGCTAAAAAGCAAAAAGATAAAAAAATAAAACGAAGGCAATTGTTAAAGCGAATTAGTGTACAGATGATTTAAACATAGTTAAAATTTGAATTTTAATTTTGATATATTGTATAATTTTGAAAAAAATAAAAATTATTTTTAAAAGAAAATTATTCAAATTATATTTCTAATATTGTTTTATAATAATGTGATTATTTATAAATATTTTTAGCAAATAAGCTCGTTTATAGTTTTACTAATATTTCCTCTATGCAGATGCATTATTACTATTTATTCGGGAACAACACATTTTTTAGCCAAGATTTTTCCGCAGTCGTACCTTAGGCGCTTGATTTCAAATTAGTACGAATAATTAAATTTGTATCCATTCTCTAAAAAAACAAAGGCTAAAATTCGTAAGAAAAGTATTTCGACAAATATTTGGCTTATAAAGCAGATCACTATATGTCTGCTTTTCGATGAACCTAACGTTGTAACAGTAGTAAATATTAGTAGAGTCCGCTGAAAAGTGTGAAAATAGATTTCAAGGAAAACGTAAAACAATATAATTTAACAAAGAAAAATATTTAATAAAACTTGGGGTGTGCGATACTGCAAGATTCAAAGCCCAGGACCGAACAGAATCGCCAGGAGTTGTGAAGGAGGCTAAGGTCCACCTAGGATTGTAGAGACTAACAAATAATTTAAAAGAAAAAGAAGGATAACAGAAAAACTCTTTAACATTTCTACAAACTGGTGGTAAAATAACAAATTAAAACAAATAATATTTCTTTTACATATTTTATTATCGAGATAAAACGGTTAGATACATATTTTCTTCTTTTTATTTATGTGTATTTTGTTTTTCTATTAAATAATAACAAATTTCAATATTTAATTTAAAAATGAATTATATAATTTATTTTCTTTACATTTGTTTAACTACTTATTTGGCTAATAACTGAAATATTTTTGTTTGTTTTTTATCTTTGGTTAATAAAATTTCTTTTAAAAACAATGATAATCATTTTCATTTGCATTCATACAGATTTAATTAAGAAATGTGTAACTAGTTATCATTGTACGCAGAGATTGTACAAAATCTCAAAATTAAGTACAATTTTTAAAATTCAGAATTTTCTATTTTCTTAATAACTTTATTAACTTTTTTTTTTTTTTTACAAATAAATAAATAGTTTATGTACATAATGGTTATGGTAAGAATTTGGTTTGGTTTAAAATAAATTCGTTAACTTTGAAGAACAAAAAAAAAAAAAAATTATGTTTGCAAAAAATAAAGAAATATAGAAGCGAAGAGAGAAATAATACTATGTTTAAGCATGGCAGGGCTGATTTTTTTTTCCTTTTTGAGTTTTATGCAATCAATTATCATCATTGGTTTTTTTTTTTTTTATTTATATATATATATATATATAAATAATTTTCAAAACGCATGCATGCACAGCTGCTTATCTACAAATTAAAATATAAAATACACAATATAATAATATCAAATTATTATAATTATTGTCCGATGTTGAAAGAAAGTGTGTAGTTAATTTTTGATTGCAAAGACAACTTAAGCTACTCTTTGACATATTTCATTTGTATATTCGGAACATTTCGCTTTGCCACCCAAATCTCCAGTTAAATATTTGGCTTCCTTAATAACAGCAAAACATGCTTCTTGAATTTTATCGGCATGCGCATTTAATTTTAAATGTTTCAACATCATAACAGCGGATAATAATAGGGCCGTTGGATTTGCTAAATCTTTACCAGCTATATCTGGAGCAGTTCCATGAACCTACCGAATTAAATGGAAAAATTAAAATTGTCCTCCTTTTTATTTCCATTAATTTAATAATAAAAAAAAACACTTACGGCTTCAAATAGAGCTCCATTAAGACCCATATTTCCAGATGCTGTTAAACCAAGACCACCAACTAAACCAGCACACATATCAGATAGGATGTCACCGTATAAATTTGGCATTACCTATTGAAAATATGAAAATCAGATATTATTAAATATCAACAAGTCAAGTGTACAAATTATTTATTTATATATTAATTTCAAAGGAATCAACAGGTTCTCTATTGATTTTGAAATTATTTTCATAGCAACGACATTTTATTTATTAATCTATTGATTTTTCACATGTTCTATTTAAGTGATAAAATTTTATACAACCGTGCGTACGTTTCGAAAGAAATAATATTCCTTCAAAATGACATTTAATGACCAAAAAAGAGTATCGACAAATCTGGCATACATGTACGGAAGGTAAGTGACAATCGTTTTATTATAAAAATTAATTGAAATTTGTATTATTATTGTAAATTAAAAATAAATGGCATCCCCTTAAAATTGTTAAGAGTCGTTCAGCCAACAGTCAATGATCGAATAAAAATCTCTTATTGCACCGATATGGATAAATCGGTGCTGCTAAGTAATTTTGAAAAACGCAATTGGCAATCAGTTAGTGCCGAAGATGATTGGCATTTTTATTGGGCCAGCACGACAACCTGTCGAAATATATTTAGCGTAGAAAGTGGTTATCGCATGCAAGATAATCAGTAAGTTTCTTTTAAATGGTTATTATTAAATCTCTTTTGCTTTAAATAATTAATGTCAGTTCCTTTAATTCACAGAATAATAAATCATTTTCCAAATCACTATGAATTATCACGAAAAGATTTGCTAGTGAAGAACATCAAACGATATCGCAAAGATTTAGAACGCGATGGTAGCGCATTGGCTGAAAAAACTGATATCGGAGCGGTCGGAATTCGTTATATATTTTTAGATTTTATTCCAACCACATTTGTGTTACCCGCAGGTATGTATGATAGAAAATAATATAAATTTATTATTAATAAAAGAAAAAAACAATTGTTGACGTGCTAAAACAGTAAACACAATAAAAAAAAAATGTGAAAAATCGTATTTTTTTTTTCACAGATTACAATATGTTCGTTGAGGAGTATAGAAAAAATACACAAACAACGTGGATTATGAAACCGTGTGGTAAATTTACTAACATTTTTTCAATCCAATAAATTTCACAATCAATTTATATTTCTTTAATTAAATAAGGTAAGTCACAAGGTGCTGGAATATTTCTTATTAATAAATTATCGAAATTAAAAAAATGGTCACGTGAGGCACGTAATAATGCATTTAATCCACAAATAACATCGGGCAAAGAAAGTTATGTTATTTCACGTTATATCGATAATCCATTACTGATTGGTGGAAAAAAGTTTGATCTACGTTTGTACGTGCTGGTTACATCGTTTCGTCCATTGAAAGCTTATTTATTCAAATTAGGATTTTGTCGATTCTGTACCGTTAAATATGATACCAGTGTTACGGAATTGGATAATATGTACGTACATTTAACAAATGTTAGCGTACAAAAACACGGGGTAAGTATATTTTTTTTATATTTTTATTAGGAACTCAAAAGTTTTATAGAATAGTTTTTGTATATTTAGGGTGAATACAATACATTGCATGGTGGCAAATGGAGTGTACAGAATTTGAAATTATTTTTGGAGGGCACTCGCGGAAAAGATGTAACTGATAAATTATTTGGTAACATTTCATGGTTAATTGTGCATTCATTACGAGCAGTAGCACCAGTTATGGCCACCGATCGTCATTGTTTTGAATGTTATGGTTATGATATAATTATTGATAATACATTAAAACCATGGTTGGTAGAAGTCAATGCGTCACCATCATTAACATCAACCACTGTTAATGATCGTATATTGAAATATAAATTAATTGATAACATTCTATCGATTGTAATGCCACCAGGCGGAATACCAGATGTGCGATGGAATAAAATACCGAATCCAGAAGCATTGGGAAATTTTGAATTGCTATTGGATGAGGAATTGGTCGCTCAAGAAGATAGTAATAATACAGTTCAAAAAGATAAAATACCAAAAGGTTCCACTGGGAGCAGTCGATGGAAGTGAAATAATAAGTACCTAGTAGTTCTTTTACAAAAAAAAAAATCTTTTGTATGAGTATGTAATATTATATATGTTGAAAATAAAATGAAATAGAAATTGAAACAACATAACTTAAACACTTACCAATACGTCATATTTTGATGGATCTTGTACCATATTCAAGCAAACTGTGTCCAAATATTTCTCTTCAAATTTAATTTCTGGATATTTAGCAGCCATATCTCGGCAACAACGTAAAAACAAACCATCAGACATTCGCATAATATTTGCTTTATGTACAGCTGTTACCTTCGATCGGTTATTGTCTTTAGCATATTGGAAAGCATATTCAGCAACACGTTTAGATGCATCTTCCGTTATTAACTTAATACTTTGTACAACACCATCAACGATTTCATGTTCAATGCCAGAATATTCACCTTCAGTATTTTCACGAATAGTTACAACATCAACATCATCATACAAAGTTTTATAACCCTCAAGACTACGACATGGCCGTACATTTGCATACAAATTAAATTCTTTACGCAACTGTAAATTTAAGGATCGATGTCCTTTACCAATTGGTGTCATTAGCGGTCCTTTTAGGCCAACCTTATTTCGATTCACAGAATCTACAGCGGCTTGGGGTAAACCAAATTTACCATCAGCATGCTGTACAAAATCGATATAAAATATTTAAAATAAATGAAATCAATAAAATTTTGTTGTGCTTACTCTGACTGGAGTGACATCAACTGGTTCCCATTCGACGGGTACACCAGCAGCCTTAAAAATTTGTTGAACCGATGCCGATATTTCAGGACCGATTCCATCACCAGGAATTAATGTAATTTTTCTAACTTCAGATGAATATGTACGTGCAGCACCATTTCCAATTGATGCATTTACAGGTGCAACATTAACCTTGAATGCGTTAAGCTTATTAAAACAAATTTATTAGACAATTAAATTAAAATTACGTAATCTCAATATTCAATTTTTTTTTTCCTTATGAAGTTTTGAAAAGCATTACTTTAGTTATACATACTTATGCATATATATAATTTTTTTATTGAGGTTATGTTATGTCGTAGGAAGATAACAAAATAGTGCCATAAAGTAAATTAGAACATATATTTTTCCATCTAAATCACGAGAAAATAGATATGAGTAGCTTTTAATTTATACATTCATTTCGAAGCGATATCAATATGCCATATCCTTCAAAATAAGAAATTTATAAATGAAAAAAAAAAATATTACGTAACAATAAAAATATTTTTAAAGTACAATCAGATGAATGTAATTTGCAAATATTTTTTCTCTCTCTTTGCCATGTATTTGAGTATTATAGAAACACATTTTTACACCCACAACTACACGCATTAAATAGAAAAATAATAATTCACTTAAAACCAATTAAAATCATGCGATTCATTATTAATTGATTGGCATTTATAAATTTATATATTAAATTAAATATATCTTACAATTTTACGAATCAATCGAACAGCCATTGTACGCGATGAGAATTTTCTGTGCTAATATTTTTGCTTGAAGTCTGATCTGCATCAGATTAGAGTGAAGGTAGTGGGGTTAATTTATTCAACGTGATTAAAATGGTATAAAAAAAATGATGCTTAGATTTTCCATGTTGTTTACTATTTGAAGTAGGTTACGTTTTACCGTTGAAATATCAGTACGGAATGATCTTATGAGTTTACTCAGGTAGAAAGAATCTTTCTCTCCATAAGAACAATTTTATTTTTCAGATTCTAGAATTTGATACACATATATGTACTATAATTGGGAACAGTGTTTGGTATAAACCGTTAAAAAAAATGATTGAGAGTATTGGACTTGGACATACTAACCAATGACGGTACCTATTGTCAAGCATTCAATAATATTTCAGGCAATTTTTTCTACTATTTCGTAGAACTTGCTGCTGAAATAAATACCTCTTTATAGATCGAGGTTTGGCCCTTAGCTATGAATATTAAAAATGGCTAAACATTTCCAACCAAAATATATAAATAAAATCGAAAAAGTTTGTCGGTTACCGATCCATCCATTGTCATGTGTGAACGCAAGTTTAGGTTACTGAACCGACGTAGTTAGAAGAGGCTTCTGCGAGCAATGACTTTAGATCTTTCTAGACTAAGTTTAGGGTAACTTTTATGTCAAAATAACTATGGATTTTGACATAAAAATTATCGTAAACTTACTCTAAAGTGATCTAAAATCATTGCTAGAAGACGCCTTAGGTAGATAAGACCAAGTGTAGGATAGTTTATAGATCGATACATCACTATCACTGTGTTTTCATTACTATAGTTAGTAACTGGAATAAATAGTTACTTTATTGACATTTTAATTACCAGCTTGCTAAAGTAACTACAAACCATTTTCATTACCATAGTAAATTTTGTCGTAGGCAGTTTTTTAAAAATAATAATTATTATTATCATTAAGTATAAGTTTTAAATTATTTATTTACTTAAAAAAACTATTTTTATTATAAACACGAGGTGTATTCACATTTTTATATCAAAAGAACGAACGCAAAATATTGAAAATTTGACAGTATGTACCTCATTAGGCTACCTACTGACAACAAAATTTACGCAGTAGAATTGTACCAACTGAAATATCTCGCTAACTATAAAATTATCCCAGTTAGTAAATTTACCAGCATTTTCATCACTAAAATGACATTCAATTAGTTACTATAGTCTATTCAGAATAAACTTGCAAACCGTCACTTGACAGGGTTGGGTAAGAGACAGCCCTTGAAAAAACATAACCTCAATCTTAATTATTTAATGTGATAAAACGCAATTTTTTCAATATAATAATAACTATTTATAAATGTCTTTATATTACATCATATAAACACGGCGCGTTTTCCTCAAAATAGAATATAATTTTTCACATTAAACAATATAAAACTGTCAGACCCTTAACATTATTTACATTTATTTTATTTTCCTAACGTCAAAAATTAATAAA
>JAABKK020057614.1:0-10536 GCA_011634745.2 Catotricha subobsoleta
ATATGTATATCTGCTGCAGCTATTTCAAATAGCTGATATCAAATGTAGCTGTCACAACCATATTTTTTTTTTCAGTGTTGAAGTAGATCCGTTAGCTGATAGCTTTTTATATTTATCTTTTGTCGCACAATGCGCCCACCACTCACATGGTCTCATTGATCAAAATATTTACAATAAACGTCATCTAAATTAGCTAATCATGATGACTTATAGGATAAAATTCATATTTTTATCTCGTGAAAGAGTAGAAATACTATTGGTATCGGGAATTGAAAATTCGTAAATATTTTGATATGTTTTTTTTTAGCAAAAAAATGTGCATAGAAAATTAATCAGTTTTAAAAGGAGTAATGGAGATGATTTTAGAATTTAATAAATATTCCTGATTAAAGAAAGGTCAAAAGATATGTTATCTATCAAGTATAAAAAGCTCAAATTTCAAAAGTCGTTGCAAAAGAATTACCAATTGGAATACAAATACATATTTATTATTTACTATTAATTAATAAAGATTGTAAGCTTTGTTTTAAGCTTAGTTATTATTTCTTAATAATAAGATTACAGATTAATATAGTTTTCCAATACATATTGATTATAATATAACGATATTTTCGTTCTATACATTACAGGCAAATTTAAGATCATTTTTCTCTATATAATATATCGTCAAATTCAAATGTGCCGATTTTTTCTTAACCAGACAGTTAAAAAATAAATAAATATATTTTACTTCCAAACATGTGTCCACTTTTAATTCTTTTTTTTTTCTTGTTTTTCATACAAACACTAAGCTTATTTCCAAATTGTTATTTTAAATTTTTGGAAATAATATTTGTAATATTTTATGAATAACATATTTTGCTATTGTATTTGTAACATAAATAATTTATCTTCTTTTCTTACATTTTTATTGTATATATTATCCGAACACATACCAGATACATTATACTTACACATGACAAAAATGCAGGAAATTGATTTGTTGTAAACACAACGTTAACGGTATATATATAGTTATATTATATACCATTAAAAGTAGAATAAAATATTGTTATTGAAAATACGGCCGATTAAGATTTAATTTTTAACCTGTAATTTATGATTTCCTTTTTTGTTTTTTTTGTTTTTTTTTCTTTTTCTTTGTTTAAACTGTTTTACACTAATTCTAATCCTTATATGATGTATTTATTTATTGGCGATAAATCTAGATCTCTGTATTTAAGAACAGGCAATGTCATTATAGTCAATTAATGTAAACAGCAGAAGTCTGCACGGACATGTCCAAGAATTTTATGTAGTCTGTGACTTTGTCTATATTTGTTTATGGAAGAAAATCTCCATGAGCGACAAATTTGCCGTAATGAATACGTCTCCCACAGATTGACATAAAAAGTTCATGAACATGTCGGCGCAAACTTCTGGTAAACAGTGGTATTTTTGGTAATAATAATCTCTCAACGGTTTTAATTGTCGAACGGAATACACTTGGGTCACACAACATAATCGCTTTAAAACCATTTTCCATTTCAATTATATATATCGTTGACCCTGACTCAATTCCAATTTTGTAATAACTATATATTTTAGTTGTTATCTCTTTGTGTTTTCAGTTTGAAAAATCTAAAAAAAACTTTTTACAATCCGTAAAAAAATTATTTTTCAATCATCAAATCTGAGAAAAACCCAAAAGAAAGTAAGGAAAGTGAACAAAAAAAAAAGAAGAGGGCAAAATAGAAATAGAAAAATAATTATAAAATGAGATTTTGCACGTGTTGGAGGAAAACAGTTTAAATCAGACTGTGCTAATGGAATCCGAATCCCAAAAACGCTGTTCCACGGTGTAATCAAAAATGAAAAATGAATGCAAATTAACATATTTCATTTTTATTTTTTTTGTAAACTATTTTTCTTAAAAAATATGTGTTAATTATTTTTTAATGATTGAAATGCTAATTTATAAAAATAACCGTACCATATTTTATCTTTAGCTAAAAATAATTTATTATTTCACGGAAATAACTAGTATCTTTTATTTTATTTATTTATTTTTTTAATGCATTTTCACTGTTTTACAATTCTTCAAATTGTAAACAAAATTGATTTTTCACTAAATAAATATTAAAAATGTTTTGAATAGTTATAAACAATTGAAAGTATCAAGTGCGAATTGTCAATTATTATTCGTTGCCTTTCGATTTTAAGTTTTTTCTTTTTTTTTAAAAAACATCAAAAATATGTTATGAACTGTTATAACTATTTTTGTTCATTATATTATTAGAACAGTGTTTAAAAAAGTAGATGATTGTCAGAAGTTTAGTGGCAATTCATTCAATTTAAAATTATTATGCAATTATAATGAAAAATGATGTTTTAACTTAGCAAATAATATTGGACAGGCAATTTATTAAAAATTATTTATTTGTGTATTTTTTTTTTGTCATGAGATCAAATAAAGAGTAATTCAGGATTTTTTGTTTCTCAATTCAAAGAAACAATTATTGAACTATTGTTTGTATAAATTTGAAAGTTGTTGGTAAACACCAATGTAAAAAAAAATCTATTAAATAATCCTGTAAGAGTCTGGAACACCTTCAAAGTTAGAATACATGACTTGGTAGATCAGTTTTGGAACAAATAGTATACTTTAAAAATGTATGCTTATTCGTCCAAAAGTATACATTATTATGGTATCTATATACTTTAGTATACTATTTTATATACCTTGTGTATAATTTATATGAAATAATTCTTTTTGAAGTACTTATGCATTTTTTTTTCCAAATTGACTTGTCAAGTTATACGTATATGTATGAATATCTATTCCGATAAAATAAAATTCTATGGCGTCATTCAGTTATATTAAATTGGAATCAATAATATTACAAATTTGATGACGCAAAATAGAGGTACAGCAACGGCTATTTAGTTTTCTATTTTATTTCTCACATTCGAATTATTTATGACACGTTTGCCAGATAATACAAAAAGCATAGAGAACAGATGTTTAGCATGTTGTTCCTATTTTCTGTTATATGTAAATATATATGTATAATAACATTTCAGTTGTTTTTTTTTTTTATTTCTATCGTATAGAAGATAAGTACACCTTCACAAGAAAAGTAATAAGAAAAACAACAATGTTTTTTTTTTTTGTTGAATTATGTAAGTTAAATGGAAAATAGTATAGATATTGAGCTAAGTAGTTAATAATGAGTAAATAGACAAAATAATTATTATTTAAAGTTAAGTTTATAGTTTTTAATGTTTAAAATAAGTCGTCAAAAGTGATTGATTTATTTTCGGAACAATATATATTTATGTAGTAATGTGCTATATATTTAGAAAAAATTTACTTCCGAATCGACGTTAGTATAATCAAAATTATTTATAGGATAGAATTTGTTCATAACAAATTCGTAACAATTCAATTGGAATTTTCATTAATATATTTAGAAGGTAGTGTTTTTAATTTTATATTATACGGGGATCATAAGTATTTGATTGAATTTATTGTAAATTAATTAAATTCATTATATTTAAATTTTTATATTTTATGATATCAGAAAAATAAATTCAAAATTTTCCAATAATTTATTTACTTATACTTTTTAAGGGACCTGAACAAATACATGTATCAAAGTTCTATAAAGAAGCCAAAAATAATAAATTTATGAGTTACATTAGTGAAGATGCTCGAACTTTATATGAAACATTTCGTCGTGGCTCATATGAATCAAACAATGGACCATGCCTAGGATGGAGAGACAGTTTAACATCACCATATCAAGTTAGAATAGATATTAAAAAAAAAAAATCATGAAAATAGAAATAATTCCATTTTTTTTATATTCATTTCGTTTATTGATTGATACAGTGGATGAACTTCAATGAAACTTTATTGAAAGCCAAAAATTTTGGTTCAGGGCTTATAACATTAGGAGTTCGACCATATGAATTGGTCGGAATATATTGTCAAAATCGACCAGAATGGATTCTCTTTGAACAAGGCGCTTATTGCTATTCGCTAGTTGTTGTTCCACTGTATGATACATTAGGACCAGATGCATGTGCTTTTATTGTAAAACAAACAGATATGTCAACGGTTATTGTTGAAGATGATAAAAAAGCAAATTTACTGTTGGATAAAGCACCACGAGGGTTACGCAAATTGATTACAATTAAACCAATACGATCAGCTACATTGCAGCGGGCCAGAAATAGAGGCGTAGATATTCATACATTTGATGAGGTTTGAAATTTTTCTTTTAAACCAATGTATTGTAATAACAGCATACGAAAATGTGTCATATTTGATTTTAATTAAATATAGGTCGAAAAATCAGGTGCCCAACGTGATCATCCAGAAGTTCCACCCAAACCACAAGATATATGTACAATTTGCTATACGTCTGGAACAACAGGTAATCCAAAAGGAGTTACGCTGACCCATGAAAATGTTGTAGCTGCTGTTTGTGCGGTACTAATTCAATTAGGTAATTTAATCAATAATTCTATGGATTTTTATATTAGATAAATATTCATTAATTTATTTATATTAGGTGATCATCGACCTCGAATTGGTGACATTATGATTTCATTTTTACCATTGGCGCATATGCTTGAGCGATGCTGTGAAAATGGTGTTTATTATTCAGGTGCAGCGGTGGGATTCTATTCAGGCAATATACGAGATTTAACCAGTGACATAAAAGCATTGAAACCAACAATAATGCCAGCCGTACCACGATTATTAAATCGTGCCTATGATAAAGTTCAAGGTGAAATTGCTCGATCATCATTGAAACGTATGATTTATAATATGGCTATTAAATCGAAGGAAGCTAAATTGAAAAGAGGAATCTCACGCAAAAATTCAGTATGGGATAAACTTGTGTTCAGATCAGTTCAAGATTGTTAGTTATTCTTATTCATTTAGTTTAATGACAAGTGGATGATTATCTATAATTTTATTATTTTAGCATTCGGAAGTAATCTTCGACTAATGATTCTCGGTTCAGCTCCATTAGCCGGAAACGTACTTACCTTTATGCGATGTGCTCTTGGTTGTATAATTGTTGAAGGATACGGACAAACCGAATGTACAGCACCAATTTCAATAACCATATCTGGAGATAGTGTTCCTGAACATGTTGGACCACCAGTTGCTTGCTGTTGTGTTAAAGTATTTTACATCAGTAGATTTTTATAAATAGATTTAAGATAATGAACCACATGAAATTATTTAGTACTTTAATTTTCTTTTATAAAATTATGATTTTAGTTAGTTGATGTACCTGAAATGGAATACTATGCTGTTGATAATCAAGGTGAGGTATGTGTCAAGGGTACTAATGTTTTTCACGGTTATTATAAAGATCCTGAACGTACGGCCGAAACAATTGATGAATTTGGATGGCATCATACTGGTGATGTGGGCATGTGGCTTCCAAACGGCACATTGAAAATTATTGACCGTCGAAAACATATCTTCAAATTGAGTCAAGGTGAATATATTGTTCCGGAAAAAATTGAAACTATTTATGCAACAAAGTGTCAATATGTTTTGCAAGTGTTTGTTTACGGTGAAAGCTTAAAGGTAATATTTTGTATATTATATATTTTTGAAGTTAATTTTAAATCAAACTCTAAATTTATAATATCTTAATTTATGATGACTTTTATAGAGTTGCGTTGTGGCTATCGTGGTGCCAGATGTTGATGTACTCAAATGTTGGGCACATGAAAATCGTGTTCCTGGTACTTTAAGTGTACTCTGTAATAATCCAAAAGTAAAAGAATTGATTTTGAATGATATGTTAAATTGGGGTAAACAATGTGGTCTTAAATCATTTGAACAAGTAAGTTATCGATATGAATTTTGATTAAATAAATTAAAATTAGAGAACATATTATTTTTTAAATGATTGATCATAATTATGTCATACTTTTAGGTCAAAGACATATATCTACATCCTGATCCATTTTCTGTTCAAAATGGATTATTAACACCCACCTTTAAACTGCGACGGCCACAGGTTAAAAATTATTTTAAGCCACAATTAGACGATATGTATAATCTTTTAGATTAAATTAAGAAATATATCCACCAATAATGTTAATATATATATAATATATAAATATATATATATTGTAATTGAGCTATTTTAAAATATATAATGGTTCCTCTCAGAAAACATTTATATGATAGTTTCTGCTACAATTATTGTCGCAAAACTATTCCTCAAGATCATCTATACATTGCGTACGAACTCATCATTTAATTTATAAATTTATTAAATATTATGCTGAAAATCATACTTATTTAATACCGAATATTTATCATAAAAAATTGTATACTTTTATTTGATAGTAAAAATAAAATAGAAATGTTCTTTTTTCAACAAATTGGTTAGCAGAAAATTCTTAGGTCATGCTACGTTTTAATTGTTTTTAAGCGACTAAAGATAAGTATTTTGCAAACTATTGATAAACAATAATAAACAAACATTATAATGTACTTCAATTTTGAGAATATTAACTAAATTTTTATTTAGAATACCGTTTTTAGGTCAAGAATTTATTCGAAAGTAGAATTTGAAATGGTACAAAAGAATTGCGATAAAACGTAAATATGAGACACAAATTGTACTAATTTAAAAAATTCGAATTGAATGGAAATATTTTTGCTTATTTTCTATCTTTCGCTTGAAATTAATTAATTTATCTTCCATAAACGCTCTATTAATATGAAAAAGTTAGCAATTATAGATAATCGAATAGCATTGGTCCTAGCCGAAAGCATAAATTTAAGCGCAAAATGAAAAAAAGAAAAGAAATTATAATGGAAAAATATATAAATAATTAGGAAGTTTGCTTTCTTCTAATTTAATAAAAATTGTGATTAAGTATAAATCTACAAAATAAATTCAAAAGTATGGCTAATCAACACGTTTATTTTTACTTCACGACAAATATTATTATTTAATTCACAGATAGCGTAATTAATTAACTTTCGATTAAACCGAACTGGCAGATAAATATAAATAATGCTTCGCTACTTATATAAATTCTAATTCTTAAATAGTCAATCAAGGTTAGGCAAAAATGCAATAGCATAAGAAAATTCATGATTAGTAATTTTTTGTATGAAACGGACTTTTTCTTTTATATAGTTTTAAGATTGCTAAATATATACTAAACAATCAGGATAACAGGTAAGGGTAAGATATCGGAGCCTAAAAACTATCTAAATGTAAAGACTGTCCAAATCCTATCTATAGTTTGTCTGTCTATACATCTTTTAAACTTCGATATTTTGTCTTTAGTTTAGAATATAATATTTCATTTAGCTATCTAGTTATAAGCTATCTAAGGAAAAAAATCTATTGAGTAAGATTTCCCAGATATTGTGAAATAATTACATTAAGATATCTGACGAGTTTAAGAAAACATATGTATGCTAAATGCTCGATAATGCTTAAAAAATGTATTCTGAATCTTGTGTGAAGAGAGAGAATGAGAGAAAAATTATATATAATTTGTGTATAGTCGACGTTTTGAATTTAAAAAAAAATATCCAGTAATGCTTTAACTAGTACCCTTTCTTTTTAAACGGCAAGGTAAGAGTTAAAACCAATGAAATAAATAGTAAATACTAAATACAGAAAATGAACATGTTCGCTTATATAGCTTTGACATCTGTGTTATTCAAAATTGAAGTAGATATAATATAACCAAAAATGCATAGAATATAGTCAGGAACTCAATGGAAACGCTAACTCAGTGTTCTTGTTTTCCTTTTAAATTGTGACGCTAGCGAAAATAATGTATGTAATGTAAAATTTAAATCCACCTTAATCTTAAAATTTAGCGCAAATAAAATTAAAATTAAAGTTAAGAAGAACTGTGACGAAACTGAAAATTATTAAAAAAAAACTGAAATTTCATTAATAAGTTTAATCAATTTAGTTTCTTTTTTTGTTGTTATTGTTTCTTTTTTTTTACAATAATTTTCTTCAATAATACAATAAATTTACTATAAGTTATATACTCTTCCATATCCTTCTATAAATATTGACCTCGATATTGACCTATTGTTTTAACATTATTTATTATTAATATTTGATTTATAAGTAACCATGTATGCAAATTAAATAATATGTTTATTTATGTCTAGTAAAAAAAAATTTCTCTTCATTGATTTACCTGTGAGAAACCACTAATAATTATAAGTATGTTGAGTTATGACGAATTAGTTAATTAATAAACAATTTTTTATCAGGATATATCAGAAAAAATGAAACAGAAGCAAAACATTTCAGAGAAAAAAGGAAGCACCTACATAAATTAATAGTTATTACACACGATGCATAATTTCGTCTTGCAAGTGATCTGTTTTACCGAACGTAAAATTATGTATCGTGTGTAATATAGGTATAACTAAATTAATTATTTAATTTTTTTTTTTTAATTGATTGAGCATAGCTGAGAGTCGGTAATTTACTTAACAAATTGTAAGTACATACTGACTTTACCTTTTATAATTTTTATAAATAACGCAACAAATGTTAAATACGTATTTGTTAATTAGTTATTCTTAATAAATTTTCGTTATTCCTTCTTAACTTATATATAATGTTTATCAATAAATTTAACAGACAATAATAAGAGATGTCAAGCTATTGGTCTTATTTTTCTTTTTATTATAAAATAGTGTCTCGGTTTATGCCCTTTTTTTTTATATAGAATTGCATTTATGTATGGATTTAGTATATTTTCAGTATGAAAAACCGTGAAACTATACTAAGACCATAGCATCATAAAAAACCATATTGCGAAAAACATGATACACAGATATTTTCATACCATACAGTGGTATGAAATAAATAAAATTCATAACTCAGCCACGTATAACAAAATATATTTTGGATCTTTCACACCAAATTTATTTTATAATATTTTAAGTAAGTTTTATTTCTTATTGTGACAATGTATAATATGATCGAGTATAACGAATATTATTTGTATAAATAATCACAATTTTTTTTTTGATATTCGTCGATATGGAATATAAATCATTATAATGCAATCACTCCTTATGTCTCTTTTTCGCTCGCTTTTTTGTGTGCCTTTCATACTACAATTATTTTCTCAATGTTTTGATAATCAATCGTAAACAACAACAAAAAATTCTTCAAACTATGCAATCTTCACTCTTATAAATATGGTAAATCACATTAGTTTTCCTATTTATGACTATACAAATGTGAGTGTTCGTGTTCCTACTACTGTCGATCTATAAAAATAAAAAGATTTTTAATTAAAACTATAGTATTCACTGGTACTATCCGCGCTTAACGAATAGAGAATATTTCAGTTTTCTATTTTTTTTTTAGTAAAATAAAAAAAAAATATCTTTGGTTATAATTTTTTTTTCATCATTTTTCGCTTTTGTATGATGATTATATTATTTTGTTTAGTATATTTAATAATATAATAATATTTTATTACTAATGCAATCATTTTTTTATTTTTTTTACTAAATACTCTTAAAATTTAATATACTTACGACGACCATGTTTTTTTTAATAAAATATTTTATTTTTACTTCTTATATATGTAAAATTCTATTTAAAATTTCATTTCATAAAAATTGATGTTTTTTTTTTTGTTTTCACTTAGCGTTTGTATCATTTTTAATTTTTTTTTTTTTTCGAATTAAATCAAATAATAATATAAAAATTAACTAAATGTAAAACGTATTAAATGAAAGTGTTTGCTACGAAATAAAAATGATGGTATAACATATAGTTAAATGTTAAATGTTTAAGTATTCAATTATGTCTTAATTGAAATATCGCTTTATGCAAAACTTCTGTAGAACGTTCTGCTGAAATTATTATGTTGTATAATTTATTAATTCTAAATATTTTAGTTTTCAAGTTTTCGGTGAAACTCAATTTTGTATTAACTATTTTCGCCTTCATTTAAAAATTTCTG
Organism: Catotricha subobsoleta; assembly: GCA_011634745.2. Taxonomy (NCBI): domain Eukaryota; kingdom Metazoa; phylum Arthropoda; class Insecta; order Diptera; family Cecidomyiidae; genus Catotricha; species Catotricha subobsoleta. The sequence continues at coordinate 10,000 of JAABKK020057614.1, forward strand.
ATTTTTATTTATGCACATTTTTAATTTTTTATGACTTAAGCAGCGTAGGTATACGAATGTTTATTTAGGTACATTTATGTAAAGTCAACAATTTTATTTTATTGTCAGCGTTTTTTAGTTTCAGCATGTGGAAGTTGTAGGTGGAACTAATTTTGAAACCAGATTTCGAAATATAGGTATAAACTAGGTATAAATGAATACATCATTATGCATAGGTTGTAAAAAGTAATTTACTGATGAGATGATGGTAATAAGAACATTACCGAAATGCTTCCGTTTAAATAAAATTAATGTGAAAATTTATTAAGTATATTTTTGTTGTGTGTGCCCAAGAATTGGTGTTTCAAATTTCAAACAACATATTATTTTCAATATTATTCATAGAATTTAATTAAAATCAGCTTTTAATAATTTGTTGTATTATCAGATATACTTACTTTATTACTTATATCATAGGCGCCGACTTTTTGAAAGTTACCATTTGACTACAAATACTACAAAAGCAGCATAATAAAATAAAATGCTTTTGTAGTATTT
>JAABKK020057615.1:0-10535 GCA_011634745.2 Catotricha subobsoleta
GCCGCAAATGAATAAAAAAACGCGCTTTATGCTTATTTCCATTATGTTGCTGACAATGCGAAAAAGTAATGAATATAAATAATAAAGACATACAATGAAATTTGTTTGGAGGTTGCGAAACAAAAAGAATATAAACCTACTCAAATGATTTATTTCAATTTCAGCAAAAAAAAGTGTCATTGAGAAATATTGTTTACGGAAAGCCTTTCAATTGAAATACTTATTTAAATAACGGGTGGTATAACCTATATTAAAAATAATAAAACCCATATAGATTTTGAACACTGTAAAGTATGAATTAATGTTTTTTTTGAAAAAGAGCTGTACTGAGTCGAAAAATTCGGAAAATGCAGTTGAAATTACTAGACTTTTTTTTTTTTTAGATAATACATCTGTTTGCAATAGAGAAATCCATTAATATATTTTTTAACAGTTTATCTGTTTTTATCTACAATAAAAATAGACCTTTAGAGAATATAAAAATTCTAGAAAAAACATTTTTTAACTTTATTTTTGACTCAAATAACTAAGTCGAAATTATAAGTTTTGCAAATCTTTTTTTTTTCTTTATACCACTTTTTAGATCATTTCATTTTTTCACAGAATTTAGTGATCGAATATTAGTAGTCAATATACCAAAAGACGCAGAATATTCTCTGTAGTTTAATGACCAATGTCCGACCACTATATTCTGAGAAAAAGCGTAATGAACAAATTTTTTTTACGACGTGTTATTTTTTTGTTTGTTCCGTATTTTCTCGAGATTTAGTGAACGGATCAAAACCAAATCTTGTAGGATTGTTTTTTTAACTTTCTAATATTTTGAAGAAAAATGAAGATATATAAATATACCATTCAATTAGCAGCGTTTTTCCTCAGGATTAAGTAAACGTATCGCAACCAAATCGTATATATTTTCAAGAGACGTGGTTTTATAAAAACTAATATATGTTTAAGACAGGGATCAAATAATTTTGTCTTGTATTTAAATACAAATACAAAATACTTCTTATAAATGTATTTAAAAATAAATTTTAGAAAATACAAATATACTTTTAGGCAAAAGTATTTAAATATAAATTCAAAATACTCAATTTCAAAAAAATTGTATTTAAATACTACAAAATGTAGTATTTTAGAAGTAATTGAAAATACTTTTTAAATACATTTTTTTAAAATCACTTACCTAAATAGCATAGAATATTTGGCGATCATTAAAATCATTAAAATCATTTAAATCATTTAAATCATTTAAATTATTTAAATTATTTAAATCAGTAAAATCAGTAAAATCACGCCCAGACGCAATGTTAAACGAGAAGTTAGACCCATGCCATATTGTCAGTCTGGGATATCCTCACAACATACAAAAGTCTAATCAAAAGAATCGTGCGACGCGTTTTCGAGATAATCAAGAAATAAAGAAGGAAAAAATCTAATTTAAAAAAACTATTGCAGCGGCAAGTTTCGCAGATTACACGGCTAACGAATGGTCATTTATTAAAATCATTCCACGGACTACAGAGATATAGCCCGGATAAACAAAATAAAAAAAATCACGATTATCGATAAATCGATAAAATGAAGCAGAATGAGGTAGTGTGTACCCATGGTATAAATATACAAGGTATGATAAGGCGCACACCTCTCCCTCCCTCGTGATTTTCTTACTTGAATGAAAATGAAACTACTAGTTATCATACTTGTATATTTATACCATGGTGTGTACCAACATGGCAGCTGTTTCTCTTATTATTGAATCAGTGATTTAACCGAAAACTGATGTTTGAGAGAAAGTTAAACGAGCTATTCCTTTTATAGTTTAATATAAATATTTCATCCAAATTTCTTTAAAAATAAGATGAAATAAATTGATTTTCACGTGCATATTAATAAATTGGATGCCGATCCAATTTTAATATTCTTTTGTAATTTTTTAAAAATTATTTACGAGTTTTAAAAATAAATACTATATATTTTTACTGAACTATCCTAAAATGTTAAATTATACATTCTATATGAATTATATATGTCATTATAATCCTAAATGGTTTAATACGTGAATATCTTATAGGTTATATAAGTCAATAATATAATAAATCTTTTAGGAACTTTCTACATTAATCGCTGAGATAAAACAGAAGTAAAATTCTATTTTGAGTTAAGTTGTTCATAAACTAAACCACAATATTTAGTGCTAATTAATACTAAGTACCTCTTCTATTGCTTATATTTAATGTAAACTTCTGAATACATACATATATGAATATATCGAAACGTAGGAGGGTTCTAGAAATGATATATTTTTATATTCTTAATTATTTATTCAATGGATTGTATTTTTAACGTATTTTTTTTGGACCAAAACAGCTTATAATAATAAAATGCATAAAACATAGAAATTTGAAATTGCGGCGTATGATATTAAAAATGTCCGTTTATGTTTATGTTGTCAAGTTTGTATTATAATTTCCATTTTTATATAAAATTCTCAGAATTGAATATAGATGAAACTTAGATTTATTATTATTACTTTATTGTTCGTTTATGGAATACGATTCCTCAAGATCAAATTTCACTTTTTCTTTTATGTGAAATTATTTGCTATTTTTAGCAGATAGAACTTACATTTTCTATTTGCTGAAGATGTCAGGTTTATTACTAAATTGAAATATTATAATTTGAAATCATACGCAGTAACATTTTTTTTTGTTATATTCAATTGTTCCTTAAACCATTTTCTGCTTTAAATTTAAAATTAAATTATATTTTTTAAACATGACATAATGAAGTATTAACATATTCGGTCGCATATATAAAAAAAATAACATTTTAGAATATGAAAAACGCTTGAAGAAGCAAAATTAGCATATACAAAAGAAGAACCGAACTGTTCTATATCTTTTTTAAATAAAATAAGATTTGAATGATATATAAATTATATTTCTTGTTCCAAATGAAATAAGATGTATGGTAATTCATATGCTTTAAACCAGGGCTGTGACAGTTTCTTTTTTATAGTAACGCCTTAGTGTTAGTTTACAGTCGTTGTTTTTGGCGTTGTAAATGGCATTGTAAATCAAAACGGACCAATCACAATGCCTGATTTCAATATACATCGCGATTTACAACGCCGAAAACAACGACTGTAAACTAACACTTACTTCCCGTTTAGATTACCATATAACTACGCCTGTCAAAAACTACGCCGGTAACCATCGTAATGAAACAGACGTTTACACATATGTGTACAAATTTTTGATAACCAGCGTAGTTGTAATTTTTTGTAGTAAATAAAACACATTAAAAACAAAATAATACAAGATTATTTACTTAAATAAGATAATTATTATTACAATTGGAAAAAATAATACATTTACTTCAGAAACCATAATTTTGAGATTTACTCAAACAAAATAAACAAATTTGTTTAAATTACAATGACAGTCTGCTGAGATTTGAAAAAAATCTTACCCTCTGTCGATTTTGGCGAAAAATAGTATCTTTTTCTAGGTTTTGAACAGAAAATAGTATGTTTTTTCAGGTTTTGAATAGAAAATAGTATGTTTTTTCAGTTTCTGAAAACTACCCTACTTCGATTTTGAAAATTACCCTATCTCAAACTGAAGACCCCTTTTTTTTTTTTGGTCGCTACTTTATTTTGAGGGCGTTTTGCAATCGTCGATGATAATTATATCTTTTTTCACTTTCTCAAAAGTCAGCTAAGGGTAAGCATTTTTTTTTTGAGGCTGTTTTGCAATCGTCGATGGTTCTTGAAAGTTGAATGATAAAAAAAGAAAAAAATACCCTATCTAAATTTTTCAAATGTACCCCTCCCTGAAATCAGAAGCGTGTGCACCTATGGTCGCAGCCCTGTTTTAAACGAAGGAAACGAATCATAAAGTATATAAAGTGCTAGATGTATGCGTGCTATGTGAATATATCTACGTCATATATCCTCCGACATGTAGGTAATACTATTATTTCTATCTCCGGTCTATTATAAACCTAATATAATACCGAGAAATAATCGTAACTAACTGGTATGTAATTTGAAACTCAAATAATAAATAACGCGATGAGCATATTTTAAAGAGCAGGTAGATAGGTAGCTGTTTACAAGTCAGAGTAATTAATATGTCATATAAATAATAATAGATTGATGAACTCAATCTTCATTTAGTAAATAGAAATATAATCTTATGCAAAGGTTATTTAAAAATGATTTTCTATAAAGATCTACAAGGGAGATAGTGTATGTGACACCAGCCTGACAATATTGTCAGTCTATCTATTAGTGTTTAAATAATGTAGCGGGCGTCTTAAATGTACTGTCTGGCCATGTCAGGCTAATGCTCCCATTTGACAAACCAGTCAGCCAAAATCATTTCACTATTTTCATATTTAAAAATAACCACATAAATCCAGGATAGGACAGAATTGTCCCAAATCGGAAATTAGAAAGTTAAGTTACTTTATTAATGCCCAAATAATAATATCACTAATAAGAATTGCTTAAGATTCGAATTTTATCAAAACAACTGTACAAGTGTACAATATAAATTCAAAAGCTGAAAAAAAAATATTTAGTGTATTATCGCTTAATAATTAGTTGTTGTTACAACCAAGTGAAAAATGAGCCTCTTGACGTTACCTTTTCGTTGCGAATTGCAAAAAAAATTTTGCGGTGTATTCTTTGAAAGATTTCTTACCGTTATATACTCTTATTATAAGTTTTAATGACTTGATTTACATAATATTTTACGTATTAAGTGAGAATTTCTCAATAAACAGTTCTATTTTTTTTTAGATGTTGTTAGCACGAACATTTCATGCGTGCATCACATTTTCATTGAATAACATCATTGCTTAATTGTATTTCTCGCAAGGAATTCATATATTATACGAGTATAGTATACTATATAAATATATTAAAAAATGCTTAAAATACGTATTTGCATTTGGTTTGTAAATATGCGATTTTTTTTACAGTGAGGTTTAACGCCTTTCTTCTAGAACCAGCACGATTTATATATAAAATATATTAAAGATTAGAGTGACCATTTTTAGTCTTTATTTTCGATTTTGAAAAATCTTTCTTATAGTCCTTAAAGGAGGTTAAGTTTAATTGTTCACTTGCTGCTTAGCATGTTAGCACATACGATGTCTGACCAATTTTGTCACTTGCTGCTTATAACAGGTTGCCTCTTGTAAAATGTTTCCCAAAAATGAATTAAAATTAAAATATAGACCCGAAAAACAAAAAAAGTTAGTTAAAAGAAAATCATTCCCTGCTGGTTTTCTTTTACATAACACTCGATCAGTAAAGTAAAATTATTTGATTTAGCTAGAATTCTTTTTCTTTGCTGCTTTCAAGAAAGATCAAAATCGACTTTTCTGCTGCTAGCATTTATTTATCAAATGAAGGTGTGCTAGGGGAGAGTCTGTAAATTGTTTAATATTTTCCCTTAAACGTTTTTGATGTGTTTATCTAAATCTAATTTCACGAAACGAAACGAAACAAATCATGTTTTTTTTCTTGATATTTTTAAGTATATTACTTCAGAATAAAGTATAGAAATTCATAGAATTGCGCCTTTTCATCTAAATTAGTTCATTAAAATGATTTTTTTTATTTGTAATAATTTTTCATGATAGTGTGTACAAAATATGAGATATTTTGTAGTTAATAAAAAATAAATGGCTTGAATCAGTTTGTACAATTTTTATTTTACTCTGAATTTTTACTAGTGCTCTACCACCAATACCCACTTAATTAACAATTCTTTTGTGTAAATGTTTAAAAGGAAAACATTTGTGAATTCTGCAGGGTTGCGACCGATACTTTCGACAATAATTTCTTTGAAAAGTAGTATCGACGATACAAGTATCGGTATTGGTATTTTTTTTGACGCAAGTATCGATATCGTCGATAGTATCGGTATCGATGCTGATAATTTCATCATCGATACTATCGACGATAGTATCGAAATCGAAAGTCTCGTCGATAGTCGCAACCCTGGAATTCTGCGTCTTTTGGTATATTGACCGTCAATATCCGACCACTCAATCTTGAGTTTCAGAAAAAAAAAAGTAAAGCAGAAATTTAAAAAAAAATACGAAACCAATGCTTGATTTTTTTCCACACTGATTACTACCGTATTACGACTGTAATCTATGTTACTTACATTTCGTTCACATACTAATTGAAGAAATAAAAGCATACTTACGACCAAAAAAAAATTAAAATAAAGCAGACCATAAAATAAAAAAAATGGTTTGCAAACTCATGAAAGTATAAAATGCTAGGAATTTTATAGATTTCAATTTATTTATTAAAAAAAATGAACTTATTGGTTTCTTATGTTCTCTTCAAGCCTATTCTATCCTGATTGCATCAGAATAACATTGTAAACAATAAAAGTATTTGTGTTCCAAGTTTCTAATTTATTCTCTACATCAATTTATAATAAACAATAGGATTTAATTTCTCATATTTGCCAAGATAAGAATTAAGTCGTTATTTCTTTATATTCTTTAGTAGAGCAAAGTATTTGAAAAAGCAATTAAAAGTTAATGTAAAATATTGAAATCTCTTTTAATTCCGTCCAATATCTAAAATCAATTTTTAAAATTTTTAAAATGTTGAGTAGAAAATTACTGAAGTTTGTTTTAAATTCTAAACCTACTTTTCGTTTTTGCACAGAGAATATTAAATTAGTTAGACTTTAAGATTAAAGAATACCATATTCGATTTTCATATTAAATATTTTTCATGTTCATCTTAAATTAGATTTTCTGTAGTATCATTCTTATCTTATCTTGTTATATATATGGATTAAAAATATAAAAATAAAATTAATGAAAAAGTAAAACTCTAAAAATTGAATTTTGTACTGAGAGTTTTAAATATCAAAATATATTCTCGATTTTTTCAACCTCAAATCAATAATAAAAAAAAGTTTCAGAATGTATTTGAAAAACATGGACATGGGAAGAATTTCTTTTAATTTTATAAAAATTTAATTAATAAATAAATTATAAAATAAATATTCAAAAACATCATAATTTACTAAAATATGTAACTACTACAAGTTAATTGTAAAATTAATTTGATTATGCACTAGTTTTCGAAAAATTTGAACGAGAAATTTGTTCGTTCGAAAAAAAGAAAGTTGGCAGCATTAAGGTAGCTGGTAGAGTAACTAAATTTAATATAAATACAACATTTAAAATTGCAGAGACTCTGTGGAAAGAGATATTTCGCGGGTTCGTCACAGAGAAATAACAATTATTATTATTTCTATGCTGCTATTAACAACGTAGGCGCCTTAATTAAAATTGTTAAAATAATTTGTTCCTGCTGTAGCAGGCTGTCAGTCAGTATTGTAAACAAAATAAGATCAACAAATGTATTTCTTAATACTATTAGAGTTAATAAAAACGATATGATTAAGTTGTCTATTAACTTTCATGTTAATAGCTAAGAATGTTAAATAAAAGAGATGTGTTTCTATTTTTGTTCTTGCCAAATATTTGAATAAATAATGAGAATTAATTGTAAATTATTCGTGGGATGATTAAAATTAAATTAACGTATATATGTTTGAAAAGTATAATACTACTTCAACATCAATTTGTATTACATTACATTTTAGAACATATATTTTGATATTAATATGCTTAAATATCATTTACCAAACATTATTAATAATATATAGATATATTAGTTCTATACGAACAAAATTTATAATTTAGTTATGATGAAGTGGTTTCTATATGATGCAAAATTATAAATAATGACGATTTACCTACGTTTATAAAATTTTAAAACGAGGGAGTTAAAATCTAATATGTATCTATATAGTTTTTACGACCAAAAGTTGGGATATTTTTCATAAAATATAGGTCACTACTTACTCTTTTATAAATTAATTATTTAAATTATAAATATATTGGACGTCCCAGGGGGATGGACATAATAATAAATCGAACAAAGTTGGATTAGCGGAAGGGAGGGTTTAAACTGTAAAAATTGCAGACGTCATTTATGAACGAGTGATTAAGCAAATAAAAGTGGAGAAGTTGGTATTTATCGCCTTTGTGCTAAATAAATGATAATGGGACTACAACTAATTATTCAATAAATTAAAACATATTCCTCATATACTTTCAAAATCTATTTAAGTAAATTGTAATTAAATTTTAAAACAATTTAAAGTTTATTCGAGACTCATCTAGAAGTTCAAAGTATAAGATAAAGAAGAAAAAAAAAGGTAAAATGAGTAACTTGAGACAAATCCACTATAAATCTTTATAATTTCAATACGATAATTAATTTAGAAGTGTGCTCACTTCTTAAATCACTTAAACTTACAATATGCTTTACAAATAAATTATCCGTAATCAATGGATTCATTTCTGAATTGTCATTATATCATTTTCATCTTGTTAAATGAAAGCGTAAAAGTTCCAAACTCAGATAAGTATTTAATATTCTATTATGTTTTAATGAAACATTAAAGATTTACTATGTTTTTGCGTATATTACAGAAAATGTCATTGTAAGTTTGTGAATTAGTTTAAATATAGTTTGCAAGATCTATAAGATATGCAAGTTATTAAATAAAAAGAATATTTCATATTACGATACATGTAGTAATATTATCTATACAAAAATGACCACCACGTACTTGTTTTATGACTTTCGGTATAATATTTCATTTCAAGGGGCCCATGACATGGTCTCGATAAAATAATACGCACAAAATAAATTATGTTTATACTCGCTGGCAGGCAATAACATTTAACTGTATGATGTACTATACTAAATACAATTTTCTAATTAAAAAAGAATCGAGAGAATTATACCATAATGAAGTCTACTCTACAATTTAAGAGATAATATGAGCGGAAGCCGGACAAAATATAAATTGTTCAGTATCATCGTAGCTTGTTACTTAAAAAAAAAAGTATAATAAATATTATGTTATTCATTTATTTTTTGGCCGCAAAAAGAAAAAATAATAAAATGTTGACATTATTAAGGAATTATTACGAATACATTGAAATTAAATATCTACTAGGTACATATTTGAAATGTAAAATAAAACATGCCTCTTTTAGCATTTGATAGTAAGCCCAATAAAAGCAAAAAACAATTTTGCGAGAGTTTAGCTTGGAAAGTCCCAGTTCTTTAATAAATATACTAATATATATATGAAGCTATTTTCATATGTATTTGGTACGTAAATTATTCTTTCATATTTATTTCTACTTTTATATTAATTGACCAATTAATAATAATAATGCGATGTTTGTAATATAAGTTCTTTAAATAAATATTTCAAATTATATTATTATTATTATTATTGTATAGTTTGTACTAATGAAAATATTTATTATAATTTAACTTCCATTCCTTTTTCACTGCTTATCTTTCTCAATTACTTAATGGTTCCGGCCGCGGGACAGCTTTTGATTAGATCCATTTAATATTATAATTTATTTGCGTTCTATCTTGTGAGAATCGAATTCTACAAATAAGTAACGTCAATTGATGTAGTTCTTTGAATTAGAATAAAAATAATTTTCTTAACTTAGCAAACCCCCAACCCCCCCTTAGTAAATAAAATCACTCTCTGTCAATTCTGGCCAAAATATTGTTTTTTTTTTATATTTATGAACAGAATTACACCCCCTATATCGATTTTGGATAGTGTCTCTTTAAACTTTTAACATTTTATCGAAATTGGCTCAAGGGACTTCGCGGATACTATTTTGGAGAAAATAGTATCTTTGTTAAGTTTTTCGAAATTGGCTAAAGAGACCGCGCGGGATTTTTATTTCGTTTTTGTATAAGATTTACTAAAAAAAAGTCGCGATTTTTTTTATTTTTGTGTAGAGAATGCCTAACTTTTTTAAATTTATCCCCACGCCCCCAGAAAACAAAAGCGTATGAATGCATTACAACGATTTTTCTTCTTCTTCAAAGAAAAATAAACAATTATTTGGTAGATATTTGACATAAATGACGAATAACGAATATCTCGCTACATCTGTAATTATTTATTTTTTCTATTTAAAATTGTGATCTTATCATTTCTATATGAATTGAAAATTGTAATAAATATAAATAAACAGATAGAATGTTCCGGCAGGTGAAATATTTTCTTTCAGAAATTCCAGCATATAAATTTGTCATAAGTATTTATTTTATATTAAGAAACTTATATTACTTCAACTTGGAACTATTCAGAAATATATATAATATATATAAAAATTTCATTGATTTGATTTTAATAGTGCAATTTCATTTTTTCTGTAAACATATGTTTTAATTTCTCGCACTATCTTGAATGTAATTCCAGTTGTGAAAAATAAAAAACGCCATTATATTTTAATCAGAGTTGCCAATGTTTTAAACATTAATATGTTAAACATTAATATCAGGTAAAAACAAGATAACGACGCGAGCAGTTCACGAAAATTTTCTCGGTATAAAAATAGTATATCGAAAACTAAGGTGCATGGGG